>CAJNOJ010000922.1:0-11571 GCA_905250025.1 Adineta ricciae | reverse complement strand
TTCTGAGAAAAAACACATTCATCACAAAAACTTGAAATGGTCTAACAGCGTTCACTCATTAAACATCCAATGTTTGTCCGTAAATTCCAACCGAGAAAACGTAAACCACAGTCTATCCCTTAGTCGAAATTATAAATGCAGAAACGCCAGCGTCGTTAAAAAGTCATCAGTAAAATCAATCCACAACACCTCTTACTTTTCCTATATAAAAACATCACTATGTAAATCTATATATCTATATGACTTTGTTTGTTACTTATGTCGAAAAAGTCGGGTTCTCTAAATATTTAATGCTAGATGCGGCTTTACTGTGCATGCAAAAAGTCGAAAGTAGTTTACAGTGATCGTGAGAGGTATATGCAGTTTGATTAGGTTTAGCCATCTGATGACACCTGGTCATTAAGAAGATGCTCATAGCACGAATTCCGTGTAAATCTTAGATTAAAATGAGATCTGATCAGACAAGGTCTGACAATCTGTTCAGATATGAATCTTATACAACGACTTGATGCGGGAAATCGGGGACCACGATTTTGCGTATGATTTTTCGTATGATCATATAAGAATCTATGATTCATCTTATTGTCTGATTGTTTGACCTGGGTACTTCAACTAAATCTATACCAAGACAGCTTTCAGCTGGAGCTTGTCTTTTGTTTACTAGACGTTATAAGAGGAAATCCACCCTGATTCTCATCTATAGGGTCATACGACAAAAACATCTAAGATATTCAATGCCTGATTCATGCATCATAGACACATACCTAATTTCTCAGCCGTACATTGCGTGATACCCGATTGGTCAGTTTTGTAATCTACGATAGCTACCAATCAGTCTCAGCTATCTTCCCACGTTATTCGTAAAGTTTCTGTTAATATTGATCTTGAATCATGATGCAAGCACACATCTTTCAAACGATCTTTTCTCATACGATTCTCCCTTCGCACGAAAGAACATCTAATTAGTCCTCGTACCACTCCTCAATACACTATTGATATAGGCAAATTAGACATTCAGTAAATTTCGAGCTAAGGCAGTACGGCATATCTGTCGGATATACAAGCGTTGTTCGGTCAATGGTTCAACCCATTTCAAACGATTTTTCTTTAAACTTAAAGCATTTCGGAAAAGGGGAGAGTGTTTTTTTACCTTTGACGTCTCCGGCACAGTTCTTCTCATCCCGTCCTTTACTCCACCATCAACATCCAGCCCCAAGACTCCTCCTAAACGATCCTTTATTGAGGTTTGAGCGCTTTCGCAAAAATGTTTTTTTGACCTTTGACCCCTGACACAGACAGACAAACAAACTATTTTTTTTATATCATCCTCCTTTCAATTGACGGAATATCAAATAGTTTAATTGGTAAAATAGCCGACCGGTTATTGGAAGATGTATGTTCGAGTCCTGCTTTGATTTAGTGATCTTCTCGAATAAGTCTTTCGTACTTATTTCAACATGTCTCTGTGGATACATCTACTGAGATGTCTTGTATGTTTTCGTGGACACATGAAACGATTATTTTAATTGGATTCCATTATATCGTCATTTCAAACTCACCCGACACCCTCACCCTCACACCCTCAGTAATCCTATAAAAGTCTCTGAATTTGCGAATCATAAGGACAAATAATCTATCGACTGGCTTTTTGTTTGATCAGAAAATTGTATATTCAACAACTATGTATTATCATGATGTGTAAAAATCAAAACTCTTTTATTAAAGTTTATTTGTTTTGAAGCATATGGATTCTATTAATTATTTTGAAGAAGAAAAAAGTCACTGAACAGAACAAAAGCAAAAATGAAAAATAGAGCTGTTTATATAGTTTTTCTTATTTTCGATTAAGGATTAGCAAGTTCATAAACATCTATGGCAGATAATTCTCGAGAATAGACACGAAATTCATCTAAATAACCAACATAAGGGTCTGAAGTAATCGACATTATATTGCAAGAGGTTGCATTAAGTAGATTACCCAATGTTAAAATAATATTTTGTCCTGGAGCAATATAAGATTTTGAACCTGTTGTGCCATAATTAGTTCCATTTATATAAAGAATTAATCCATTAGTTGGTGAATAAGTCATAGCAATGTGTGTCCAAATATTAACAGATAAAATAGGACCAACTATTTCTGTTCCAGTGTTAGACCAATTAATAGCAATAATTTGTCCAGTAGATCGAAAACCCATAAGAGCAGCACACCATCCTGTTCCATTTGTTTGTGTTGAAAGATAAATAAGAATACCTCCACCTGTTGATGTTCGTTTAACCCAAAGAGACATTGAATATGGATTATTAGGAATACCAAGAAGAACAAATCCAGAAACTTGATAAAAAGATAAATTTGAATTAAAACTTAAAGCTTGATTAACTTTTCCAGCTACCAGAGTAACATTACTATATGTTCTTGTTAATTCAAGTGGACCTGAATCTATCAGTGATATATTATCAAATGACTGCCATGTTGTTAATGTCGCATCAGTAAGAATTTCACTATCAGTTTTTACTCTCATATTTAATTCAACATTATCAATATAACTAAAGAAAAATTAAATATTTCTTTTTTTCATTAAAAATAAATAAATCACACAATCGAAGTCTTACCCATCAAAATATTGAAAGTTACCCTGGGAACGCATGAATGTTCCGATATATATTGAACCACTTGTACCTAAAAATGGTCCAGCTGAAGTACGAAGACAATCTTGATTACCATTTAAATAAACAATTTGTGATCGTGATCGATAATCATACACAAAAGCTACATGATACCAAGTATTTATCGACAATGTAGTTGTACATGGAAGATCATCAGCATAAAATCCCATAAATAAAATATTATTTCTAATTATTAAGTGTAATGAATTATCTGTTGTTAATGAACCATATTGAGAAAATAATCCATAGTCAGTATTATTAATTAATGAAGTTGGATAAATCCACATTTCAACTGTAAAACTAACATTAGCAAAGTTTTTATATGTTGATATTGTTACACATTGACTATTGTTACGAATCAACTTCAAAGCATAACCATTACCAGTAATACCAGATGCAATATAACTAGGCGAATTAATAGTAGTTCCATTTAGATTTAATAAACTATCGAAAGTATTATTATCAAATTTCCATAAACTCGATGAACCATATGTGTAATATGTTGTTCCTAAATAATATTTCTTTTCATTTTTTCGAAAATTCAAATGATGAAACTAACCTTGAGCTAATTCAGTAATATCATCCAATGATAATTCACGAGAAAAGATTTTGAATTCATCAATTTTTCCTTGAAATTGTGAAGGAACAATTTGTGTTGTACTGATAGAACAATTATTTAATGTAATAGAATTACCGAGAATGATTGTATTTAATGAATTATTACTAGCTGAATAACTATAATCACTATTATATCCATTGATAAATAATCCATTTAAAAATAGTTGTAAACCATTTGTATTTGAATAAGTTAATATAATATTTGTCCATTGATTTAATGAAATTGTTCCAGATGTATATGTTATTGAATAAATTCCACTTAGACCTTTTGTTTGAATTGTTAAATGACCGGAAGAATCATAACCAATCATTGGAATACACCATGATGTTGAACTAACCTATTTATAATAGAAATCAAATACAAGAAAAATTCAATAAGATAATTTACTTGAAGAATAGTTCCATTATTATTTAATGGATATATCCATAAGGAAAATGAATAAGAATAATTTATTTGGCCAAGATAATATAATCCATCGATTTGAAAATAAGACAAATTTGTTAAATTATTTAATAATAAACATTGATTAAATCGACCCTGTGAATCAAAACTAGTTGAAATAAATGTTATGTTTATCATTTGATTTGGTCCATTATCATTATATGTATTATCAAATGAAAAATAAGCAACAAGTGTTGCTTCATCAAGAAGTTCACTTGTATTTTTGATACGTGCTGCAAATGTTAATTTGTCAATAAAACCATTTTGAGCTGCATTTACATTAATAAGTGGTACTGCACCAATAGTTGTGTAATTTGCATTACCATGAAATGGAGAATTAGGAACTCGAATTCCATTAAGAATTCCATTTAAATAAACAGATTGTNCTCCAGACAGGTTCACGATTACAAAAACGCAATAAAAACTTCTACAGAACCATTAAAGGATCTTCGCGTGTATCGGAGGGAAGAACCTTCTACTGCTAAACCTTTTTTAAGTTCAGTATACCGAAAACAGGTTCCGTAGCAAAATGCAAAACTTATGGGGTTTCATATCAAACTATACAAGGGCATTAAGGTTCGGTACGAAAGTATTATATTTTCCTAAAGAACTCCGAAAGTTTGGTATTATAATACGGAACCTGTTTTCGGTATGCTGAACTTAAAAAAGGTTTAGCAGTAGAAGGTTCTTCCCTCCGATACACGCGAAGATCCTTTAATGGTTCTGTAGAAGTTTTTATTGCGTTTTTGTAATCGTGAACCTGTCTGGAGACTTTTCCGTAACTACGGAACGTTTTTCGAGGATTCAGTAGAGCACTAATTTTTTTTAGAGTGTAAAAACAAATGGACCCTTTTTCAACGAAAACGTTTCCCATTGTTTGTTTGCGATACAGAACTGTAGATCAAGATATGCACTATCTCTAGTAAACAAAGTCACACCTTCACCGACTTGGAACGTTCACCGAGAAACGTTTTTTTCGAAAAACTGATTCTTTTGCTATACAAAAGTCTTCTAATCAAAATAATAGACAAGTAATAATGTGTTACTAATTAAGTATTAGTCAACGAAAAAAAAAGTCTGATTGTCTGTTTGCTTGTGTCAGGATCAAAGGTCAAATGTCAAAAAAACATTTTTTTTGAAAAAGGCTCAAAACTTCATAAAACATGGTTTGGGAGAGGTTTAGAGAGTAGAGGTTAGTAGAGGATGCGTGACAGGGTCAAAAGGGCGCTGTAGAAGATGAGTTCAAAGTTGCACGAAACATTCAATGAAGATATGGCATAGGTCATTAAAGACGATAGTCTATCTGACGCAGAAAAGGTCAGATAAAATAACTTGGTCGCCTGTATGACTTTTTATATGTTTGCGCTTCACTGATCGCTACAAGAACTAGGTAAAGGTATACAAGTGATTTCCCTGTAACAGTCGATCGAGAAAATCGGTGATGATTGCTTATAAATCTGGATCTAATTTTTTTAATCATTTTGTCTGTGATTTCCTCTTCACTCAAGTAAATAGTTTTTCAAATATTTATATAAAATGTCGTCTAGGAATTTCCCACGACTGAAAGGAGGGTCATATGAAAAAAAATAGTTTGTATGTTTGTCTGTTTGTGTCAGGGTCGGGGTCAAAGGTCAAAAAAACATTTTTCTCGGAAATGTTCACAACTTCATGAAACATCGTTTGGGAGGGATCCTGAGGCTCTCGAAGTTGGCTGGATGACGGGTGAAGAAGCAGGGACGTGGCAGAAATGAAGAAAACATTTCATCTGCGCCTGAGAGGAGGGCTACATAGAAGAGTTGATTACGAAAAATTAAAAACACACTCGGTTGACTGTCGCATACTAAAGGCCAGTAATCCAAAAATACATTCATTCACAAGTTACATACTGAAGAGCAATCTTAAATGCTGAGCTTCGACATATTGAAAGTTATTGTAGGCCTTTAAGCCTTTTAATTAAGGAGATAGCCTCAAATGTTCGGACGAGGATAATTTTATCTATGAGGTGCTGATGGAATGCTAATTAGTTTTCGATACTTTTTAGTAGCACACGGGTAATTATATGATAGATAGGGACAGCTTTGGAGCGGCGAGTTGTGAGTGGTGCCCCTGTGGAGCGCCGACGAACAACGAGCTGCGCCTGGTAATCTAGCCAGTTACCAAAGTATCAACAGTCCGACACGTTCGAATGCGAAATATATACAGAGTCTCATTTGGTCTTACTGAAATTATCTTTCTTTTAGAAAAAGGAGGACATGTTTAAAAGTGCAAATCCATAATAGTCATTTATAGCGAACTTCTGCTTCCTGTGGAGAGTAATGGTCAGTCAGGAATATCGAATAATTAAAAGCAACACAAGTAGTCCTTTGACTCTTCTGAAGACTGTGAGGCGAATGAAGATCAGTCTCTGGGGACCCCTTCAAAGGTTATACTTCTGTCTTTTTTTTGCATAAAACGAACATAAGACTATTTTATTTTCAGTCAGTGGTTCAGTCGAGGGTATAGCGAGTCTGCCTCGACGAGCGTTACTAGTTTGTTTTAAAGCATATATGGATTCTATTAATTATTTTGAAGAAAAAAAAAGCCACTGAAAAGAACAAAAGCATGAATATAAATAAAAGATAGAATTGTTTATATAGTTTTTTCTGATTCTTAAGGATTAGCAAGTCCGTAAACATCTGCAGCAGATAATTCTCGAGAGTAGACACGAAATTCATCTAAATAACCAACATAAGGGTCTGAAGTAATTGACGTTTTATTGCAAGAAGTTCCACCAAGGAAATTACCCAATGTTAAAAAAACATTCTGTCCCGGAGCACCATAAGATCTTGAACCTGTTGTGCCATAATTAATTCCATTAATATAAAGAATTAATCCATTAGTTGGTGAATAAGTCATAGCAATATGTATCCAAATATTAATAGATAAAATAGGACCAACTATTTCTGTTCCAGTACCACCATACCAATTAATTACAATAATTTCTCCAGTAGATCGAAAACCCATAAGAGCAGCACACCATCCTGTTCCATTTGTTTGTGTTGAAAGATGAATAAGAATACCTCCACCTGTTGATGTTCGTGTAACCCATAGAGACATTGAATATGGATTATTAGGAATACCAAGAAGAACAAATCCAGAAACTTGATAAAAAGATAAACTTGAATTAAAACTTAAAGCTTGATTAACTTTCCCAGGTACTAAAGTAACATTACTATATGTTCTTGTTAATCCAAGTGGACCTGAATCTATCAATGATATATTATCAAATGAATGCCATGTTGTTAATGTCGCATCAGTAAGAATTTCACTATTAGTTTTTACTCTCATATTTAATTCAACATTATCAATATAACTAAATAAAAATTAAATATTTCTTTTTTTCATCAAAAATAAATAAATAACACAATCGAAGTCTTACCCATCAAAATATTGAAAGTTACCCTGGACAAGCATGAATGTTCCGATATATATTGAACCACTTGTACCTAAAAATGGTCCAGCTGAAGTACGAAGACAATCTTGATTACCATTTAAATAAACAAGTTGTGATCGTGATCGATAATCATACACAAAAGCTACATGATACCAAGTATTTATCGACAATGTAGTTGTACATGGAAGATCATCAGCATAAAATCCCATCAATAAAATATTATTTCTAATTATTAAGTGTAATGAATTATCTGTTGTTGATGAACCATATTGAGAAAATAATCCATAATCAATATTATTACTTAATGAAGTTGGATAAATCCACATTTCAACTGTAAAACTAACATTAGCAAAGTTTTTATATGTTGATATTGTTACATATTGATTATTATTACGAATCAATTTCAAAGCATAACCATTACCAGTAATACCAGATGCAATATAACTTGGCGAATTAATAGCGGTTCCATTAAGATTTGATAAACTATCGAAAGTGTTATTATCAAATTTCCATAAACTCGATGAACCATATGTGTAATATGTTGTTCCTAAATAATATTTCTTTTCATTTTTCGAAAATTCAAATGATGAAACTAACCTTGAGCTAATTCAGTAATATCATCCAATGATAACTCACGAGAAAAGATTTTGAATTCATCAATTTTTCCTTGAAATTGTGAAGGAACAATTTGTGTCATACTACTTGAACAATTATTTAATGTAATAGAATTACCGAGAATGATTGTATTCAATGAATTATTACTAGCTGAATAACTGTAATCACTATTATATCCATTAATAAATAATCCATTTAAAAATAATTGTAAACCATTTGTATTTGAATAAGTCAATATAATATTTGTCCATTGATTTAATAAAATTGTTCCAGATGTATATGTTATTGAATAGATTCCACTTAGACCTTTTGTTTGAATTGTTAAATGACCGAAAGAATCATAACCAATCATTGGAATACACCATGATGTTGAACTAACCTATAATTAAAATAAGTAAAGAAAAGAAATCGAAATAGATAATTTACTTGAAGAATAGTTCCATTATTATTGAATGGATAAATCCATAAGGAAAATGAATAAGAATAATTTGTTTGACCAAGATAATATAATCCATCGATTTGAAAATAAGATAAATTTGCTAAATTATTTAATAATAAACATTGATTAAATCGACCTTGTGAATCAAAACTAGTTGAAATAAATGTAATCTTTATCATTTGATTTGGTCCATTATCATTATATGTATTATCAAATGAAAAGTAAGCAACAAGTGTTGCTTCATCAAGAAGTTCACTTGTATTTTTTATACGTGCTGCGAATGTTAATTTATCAATAAAACCATTTTGAAGTGTAAACCCACTAAGAAGTGGTACTGCACCAATAGTTGTGTAATTTGCATTACCATGAAATGGAGAATTAGGAACTCGAATTCCATTAAGAATTCCATTTAAATAAACAGATTGTTTGAATAAAAGAGGATCATGAATGAAAGCAACATGATACCATTGATTAAATTTCAATACTGTACTTCCTGTTAAATCATCACTAAAATAACCAAGAAATATTGTGTTCTTTATAATCATGTGTAAACACATATCTGTAGAAGAAGCTGGACAATAACTAAATAATGGAAAATAAACATTTGATGAAAGTGTATTTGGTAACCATATCCATGCTGATACGGTCAATCTTACTGAACTTAGATTAAGATCTCGATTTATAATCATATAGCTATTTGCTGTAAAACGAATTGCACTTCCATAACCAGCATAACCTGGTGACATCCATGTAACATTTGTTGTATTAAATAATTGACCATTATAATTTCCATAAACATCATTTAAATTTCCATCAAATAACCACTGAATATTATTACCTGGATTTTTTAGAACTAAAATATAAGTAACGTTCGTATCATTGTAACTCACTTCACCCTCAAGATTGTGCAAGAAAGAAATACTTTTCTGTGTCAATGCTCATACGAACTAGACTAGTATCTTTGGAGAAGAAACGATACAAATTTTTCTTGAAGATCAAATTATTACTTTCCAAACAAGATGTGATTTCATGACTCTAGTGTATACCGAAAAAACGCCACATAAGGACCTATGGATACCTCCATACTATAGGACTTGAGGACCTAGGGATATCGTCATTATAAAGGACCTCAAGACCTGTTGATAATCGAAAGATGTGTGACTTGAGGACCTAGGGATATCGTCATTATAAAGGACCTCAAGACCTGTAGGTAATCGAAAGATGTGTGACTTGAGGATTTACGACTACCCAGGTCAACAAATCCGATGCTGGATCCGATCGGATCTCACCGGATCCGACGGGATCCGAGTCTAATAGGATTGTTCGATCTGGGTACTACCAAAATGTGCCATGATATTTTTTAAACTTTGACCTCATGCAGACGGAGGTAAAGAGGCAGAAACTATTTTTTCATATGATCCTCCCTACAATCGAAGGAAAAATAGGATTAAAATAAATTCTTCTGTGCTCATCTCTGATTTAAATTAATTATGAATTTATTAACTCACCGGCAGTTGTTGTAGTTGAAGTTGTTGTTGTTGTTGTTGTTGTTGTTGCTGTAGTTGAAGTGGTTCTAGTTGAAGTTGTTGTAGTTGAAGTTGTTGTAGTTGAAGTTGTTGAAGTTGTTGTTGTTGTTGTTGTTGTTGCTGTAGTTGTAGTTGAAGTTGTTGTTGTTGTTGTTGTTATTTGTGTCGATATTGATTCTATAATAATAATAAAAAAAAACGACAAGATATTTCAACTTATCTCGTATCTCTATACTCAAATATAATATTCAGTTGAATGAGTCTTCCTAAAAAGTGAGATATTTAATTATATCTATCTCTTCGAGTAGGAACTAACGGACTATTTCGATGTTAGGTTTGAAGATGCAATAAGATTGTACTTCAAAGTTTTCATGTCTATCCGCGAGAACACAGCTAATACTATATCACACTGAAAATCCACCTATTTTCATACAAATCCCACTCGAACTCTACCTTTATCTCCGTGTAATAGAATCAGACTAGTAAAAAAACAAAGTAATAGATAAATACTCTTCATCTGCCATCTTCTCTGAAATTTTCCCTAAATGTACGGAAGATATGTCTAGATAAGAATACTAAATGAAAGTCTCGGTTATTCTGCTGTATCAAACAACATCGAATAAGTTAGACTGATAAGTCTTTTATTTTTAAAATCTCTTAAATCATACTAACCTGATGGAAATCGCGTTCCATTTATAACACTCATACTAGTAGCATCTGTATGTATCAACATATTCCCATTCAGATCTATTATATCATTAAATAATTGACAAATCGTAATTGATCGATAAAAAGTTGCTGCTTTGCATTGACTTCGCATTAAACATGCTACTTCACAACCAAGAACATTTGATGTAACAATAATAACGAACGGTAAACATGTTGTATTAGCACATTGAAATTTAGAATTCATGTTAACAAACATTTTCATTGATCGCATATTTTCTTCTGTTGATTGTATGATAATCAAAAAGATGAACCAAAAAGAAATTTTTCTTGTAATCATTCTGAATTGAATTCAACTAATAAAAGAAAAAGAAAAATAGTCTTTTAAACAGTATATACTATTGTTTCTTTTTCTCTTTTTCAGCGGCCCATATCGTTTCTTTTTCTCTCAAATTCTTTTATAAATCCAATAATACATGTAAAAGAGAAGATATTTCTGTGTGCGTATGTTGTATATGAACAGATACTCTGTAAAAAAAGGCGTCATACTGAACCATTTTCAGAACCCTCTAGGGTTCAAGCCCAATCTGGTTTTATCCAAAACTTTTTTCTATTTTCCCAAAAAATGGTTCTAGTCTTTCAGAGAACAGTTCATTTTAGTTGCTCTACCTTCCACTATCTATTGGTTCCCTATTCAACTACTTATCCTTGTCTTTTGCGCGCCACCTCATTCCATGAGCTTATCAATAACTACCTATTTCTAATCCTAATCTTAACCTTATCCTTAACTGACTATACCTGAGCTTATTCTGCACTGCCTACCTCTGTTCTTAATTTTAACTTTATCCTAAGTAAAATTCACTTACGTCTATCTTTAAGTATCAGTGTGAAGCTAGCACGAACAAACGATGTGTTAGCTAAAAACGTTTTTACTAAGTATGTCCCGTCCATGAAAACTACATCATTCGACTCAGAATTTAATTCTGCATCAAATGGTGGCACTTTTATTCACCGGACAAACTTTGGAAAAATTATATCTGGATTATAAATAGACCTAAAGGAAGCGAACAAAGATATAGATAGAAAAATTTCCAAAATTTGACCGGTGAATAAAACTGCCACCATTCGATGCAGAATTAAATTCTGAGTCGAATGATGTAGTTTTCAT
>CAJNOJ010000920.1:0-15930 GCA_905250025.1 Adineta ricciae | reverse complement strand
GTTGGCGGGACGGGACGGGACCGAATGCCAGAGAGAGCGCGGGACACGGGACGGGACGGGACAGCAAGTCTATAGGGCGGGACGGGACGGGACGAAAAAATCATGGTCCCGCCGGTCTCTGTGACAAAATTAATTTTGATGTGAGACGTGTCGGTTTGTCAGGAGTTTTATCATCTATATATTGTATTTCATAATTGTGTAGATACAATAGGTAACTTGAAACTAAATATATTTCTATGAAATGAACGTGATAAATAGAGGGGGGAAAGTTAGCAAATAAAATAACAATAAAAGGATACTGTTCATAAGATTTTTTAATAAATTTTAGTAAGAGAAATTATGCTGATACAGATACTACGTATAGCATTGCTTTTGTCCATTGGTGAAACGAACATTTACATATATCATACTGAAGATAGTTTATCAGCACAATTTTATGATTGTATTTACCATCAAGATCTTCTCTATTGTCGTCGTCCAACTGAGCCAATCGTATTACAACGAGATAATGATACACAATACTGCTATAATAATGGTAAAGTTCATACATTCAGTTCATTGATGAATAATTCCATCAATGCGAGTTTTATTCGATATAATTGGAATTCTGGAATTGAAAAAATAGAAGATTATATGAATTATGTTACTGATGGGATCGATAATTATATATGTGAATGTACAAATTCACAATCATTTGGAAGACATTGTGAATATATATTACCGTTTGGTAAAACATTCGAAGAAACACTTCAATGGGAATTAGAAAAAAGAAGACAGAATAAAAATGACACGCAGATATATGGTGATATTTTATGCTATACAACAATACTGTGTGATTCAGGTATGTTATGTCTTGACTGGCGAGATATTTGTGATGGTCTTCAACAATGTATGTTTGGTTATGATGAAGAAAATTGTGATAAATTAGAATTTAATGAATGTGAAGATGATGAATATCGATGTGTAAATGGAATGTGTATACCTGATGAATATTTTCTTGATGGTGATTATGATTGTATGGATACAACAGATGAAATTGGTTATAAAGCTGATTTTGATTGTACATTTCAACAAGTTAGCATAGAATGTGATGATCGCACGTGTTTAAGAGATTATTATTCGTGTGGCGATGGACAATGTATTGATAGTCGTTTAGCTTTTCAGGGATCCTCGAAGCTGATGGAAACATGTAGAAGTTATCGTGACCAATATTACATATGCGAAACTCATTACTACGATGAACAATGGACTTTACCCAATGGTAGATGTTATTTAGGCAAAGATTACAGAGAGATTAATATTTTTAATCTAACTAATACTGAATTATGCATCTATTTCGTGAAATGTCTTCTTTCGAATGGTGCAGAAAAGAATTGTATTTCGATGAGCAACGGTCACGACTACAATGAACAACTAAGAAAATATTGTTCATCACCATTTATTCAATATCCTCAAGGTGCGATAATTGGTCCTTATATTCATCATTTTTATAATATCGAACGGCGGTCATGGGAAGAGCGCACAGCTGACTTTATTATAATCAATGGAACTATTAAATGTCGACAATATTTAATCCAAAACTATATAAATATATCCTATTCTACATATGAATCTCTTCTTGAATGGGAAGAATTTATATGTATGTCTCCAGTAATGAATTCTTCTATTCTTGAAGGTGGTTATGATCCGTTTTGTTACAATAACTCTCAAACATTCAAAAATCAATCGTATAATGTCATTGACATATGTAATCGTTCAAAAGAATGTATTTCTGCGTATCGCATAGCAGATGGATTTGATGATTGTATAGATAACATGGATGAAGTTAAAATCAATAGAAATTTAGTTTTAAAAACATGTTTAAAAATGCGTCGACATCGTTTTCAATGTTCTTCTGACCAACCAACATGTTTACCGATTCTTTTTTTCAGTGATAATATAACTGATTGTGAAAATAATTATGATGAATTAATTTCGTTAAAATTGAATTACAATTATAAATCGAATAGGGATAGAGAAATTCTTCAACAATACATTGAAAATTCATGGGAAATTGGCGAAATATCTCAAATTGTAGCAAATCTTTCGTTTCGTTCCTATTGTAACACGTTTTGGGATGTGGAATTGCATATAGATGAAGATCGTAAGATTTGTAAAGATTGGTGGATATGTTCTAAAGATCAATGGCAATGTCATTCAGGCCAATGTATTGATGTTAATTGGGTTCTAGATGGAGAATGGGATTGTTTAGATGCATCAGATGAACAAAAAATTTTCTTTACTAATCATTCATTATCGTCACATAATATCGATCTGATTGATAGTTCTGTTTTGGAAGAAAATTTTCAAATACGTTATTATGAGGAACCATTTTGGAATATTTGCAATTTCAGCACAGAATTTCCATGTTTTCCAATTAATTCTTCTTGTTTATCGAGCTATCCATGTATTAGTCTTGAAAAAGTTGGTGATGGCCATCCTGATTGTTTGGGTGCTGTAGATGAACGAAATACAATAGAATATTGCAATGAGGCATACATGCTTGGATATGATTTTCTATGTCTGTCAACTAAAACTTGCATTGGTTTTTATGAGATTTGTGTCGTCAGGTGTCCTAATATTATTGATGATGAGCGAATGTGCGATAGTCACAGAGATTCTGATGGGTGTGAAAACGATAAGGATTTTCGATGCTGGAACGGAACTTGTATTAAGGATGGACGGTGTAACCAAAAATCAGAGTGTGTATATGGAGAAGATGAATACCATTGTGAAATTCCAAATGTCGAACGTAAAACTATTGAAAGTAACTATCGTAGTCAGAAAAAAAACATTGTTGCAACGACTCCGAAGTATTTGAATCTACCGATGTTTCCTCACGAAACAAAAACATTATCAAACATCAGTATACACAACTCTACAATATCGGAAACTATCAAAAGTATCGATATAGTCAACAATATATCTTCACCTATTGCTTACATATGTAATCGTGGTGTTGGTATTTATACATACAATGATTCAATTGTTTGCTTTTGTCCTGAACAATACTATGGGGATAAATGTCAGTTTTACAATGATCACTTAACTTTAATTCTTGGTTTAGATATCTCAAGTTCCAAATATAAAATGGTTAGAAATTCAAACATGATACTGAAGATACTTGTTTTGTTCTTATATGAGAATGAAATTCTTGCTACTAAAGAATTTCATGTTCGACCAGCTATTGAAATGAATAATCCTAAGAAACAAATCATTCGTTTTCTTTATTCCCGAACGAATATATCGTTGAAAAGAAAACAACAACGATATTTTAATCGAACAAATATTATTAATGAACATCCTTATTCAGTACAAATCGAAGGTTATAAATTAAATCAAAATAAAACTCCATTGTTCATTGGTGTATGGAAATATCCAATCTATTTCGACTACCTTCCATCATTTCGCTTTGTTCAAATTCTTCGTTTCAATAACACCAACAATATATACAATCCATGTTCACGTAATCCATGTGGAGGATATTATCAATGTCATCAACTTCTCAATCAACCGTATAATTACATTTGTTCTTCACCCAATCATAATTCTAATCAAAGTTATTGTTTCGGAAATGCACTTTATCGACAAAATTATCGAAATTCAACAGATGAAACAAAATTATCTACATATTGTATTTGTTCATCGGAACGGTATGGCTATCGATGTGGATTAATATACGATCAATGCAATGAAAATCCTTGTGAAAATAATGGCACTTGTCTTCCTTCAAATAAACCATCTGAATATCATTGCGTATGTAAAAGTTTCTACTATGGAAAACGATGTCAATTATCAAAACAAATTGTTACTTTACATGTCAATGGAACTGTCGAACATAAAGCAATAATTATTCAATATTTTCGATTAGATCGTTTTACATTGAAATTAATTTTAATTTCTCAGCGTATTTACAAACAACTTCCTAGTCAATTGACTGATTTTCAAAATGAAATGAAACCACCTGATATTGTCATAGCTAAACAATATATTGATATAAATCAAGTTAATATTTATATTCTTTCATTACAAATCAATGCTTCATCTCTGAATATTATAGTACAAATGAATGAACTTAATCGTTGTATTAATGTTCGTATGTTATTTCAAAAAGACGAAGAAAATGAAATTCATGTATATAAATATCATTATCTTTGTCGAAAGAATTCCAGTTTATTTTGTTTTTATGATCGTAACTTTGTGTGTATTTGTGATAAAGATCATTATCGTGTAGAATGTTTTAATTATGATCATAATATTGAACACTGTTCATTCTGTTTTTCTGATGGTCAATGTTTAATTGAAAATCGTTTATATAAAGATAATTATCATTGTCTTTGTCCACCATGTCGTTCTGGTCGATTATGTCAATTTATAGATGATGGATTAAGTTTTACTATTCATTCCGCTCTTCTACATGTTTCTTATATTTATCAAATAATTTATTGTCTGATAGTTTTTCTTCTATTTATTTTTGGTGGAATAACTAATTATGCAACATTAATTACATTTAGTCAAGGGAAGTTACGAGAAACAAGTGTTGGTATTTATCTTTTATTCTTTTCAATAATTAGTCAAGTGACATTATGTTCATTAACCTTGAAAAGTTTTCAAATACTGTTCAATTTTTTCACGAATGATATTTTATGTAAAATTATTTCTTATGCACTTTCAACAACTAGTCGTTGTTCATTTTGGTTAATTAGTTGGGTGGCAATTATACGTCTATTTGGTATCTTATTTCCTTTTTCAACTTTATTAAAAAATATCCGTCTTACAATAATTGTAAATTTATTAACGATAATTATCATTGCATCAATGGATATTCATGAATTATTCTTCTATATTAAAGATCCAAGTGGACAATCAGCTTGCATTGTTAGTTATCCATCAATTATTTCAACCTATGAACGTATTTCGGTTATTCTTCATTATACTATTCCATTTTGTATCCAAACCTTATCAATAAGTGGATTGATTATTTTAGCAGCACGTAGTCGTTCTCGTGCAAATAATCATTCTGAAACATTTTTCAAATATCTTCAAAGACAATTTGAAAATCAAAAAGAAATGTATATTGTTCCATTAGTTATTATTATAAGTGGTT
The DNA here is from genome assembly GCA_905250025.1 of Adineta ricciae. NCBI lineage: Eukaryota > Metazoa > Rotifera > Eurotatoria > Adinetida > Adinetidae > Adineta > Adineta ricciae. Next base: position 10,784 of record CAJNOJ010000920.1, on the reverse strand, counting down.
TACCACATTCAATTCTTTCATTTAGTTTTTCATGTGTTAATTTATCATTATGGGAAAAACATCTATTACTTATTGCTTATCTTATTGCTTATGCACCGCAAACACTTGGCTTTGTTCTATTTGTTATACCATCTACAAATTATTTAAAAGAATTTCAAAAGACAAATTTATCGAAAATGTTTATTTTTCGATTCATTTTAACAAAATGGAAGAAAAAACATCTAGTATCATCTATCACTTCAAACAACTAAGACATGTCATTGCACAATTTCAAGTACATTCATTTTGTGCTAATCATAATTGTACTTTCATACTTCACCACGAAGTGAATCTACTTTTTGTTTGATGATATCTTAGCTCAAAAAATGACACAATTTTTCACTGATCAATAAAAGTTTAAGCTTTTTTATTGTTGTAGAATATATCTATAACTCGAATAGCTGATGTTATCAAAAATATTTATCGCAAAAAAGGTTTGGTGAAATCGTAATATGTTAGATTGAGATTTTTTCTTAGTCTTAACCAAAGAAGCTCATAAAGAGTATTTTTCTATTTTGAATTATTTTACTATCATCGTCGACAGACACAGTTAATATTAAGACGTTCTCATCTTAAATTTAGAATATAGGAGGTCAAACTATTTTTTTCGAATTACTCGACCGTTATCTTGGTTTTTCGTTTATCGAAGTGTCTTTTTTTATAATATTTGAATTAATTGGCTTTTATTGTCATTATTTCTTTATAAAATACCAAAGACTGTCGACTACTTTCTAGTGAAGATTTAACGATTTCAGTTCGCTTTCCACCGTCACCGAGTGATCGAGCATCGGAAACTTTTTGGGCGACTTTCTCTAATCGATTTTAACCAACAAGATGTTCAAATATATTGTCACTACTTTAGAGTAAACACAAGCTGATCCGGTAACTTTGATTAACTGCTGAAGAGTATTTCGAACGGGAAACAGCAGACTTCAAGTTAAAAGACTTCAGTTTTTCGAATGATTTCTGAAGACTTCAGAAGACCTCAATAGACTCCAAAAGGCTTCGAAAGACTACAAAAAACTTCAATGTACTTTATTAGACTTCAAGAGACTTTTTACATTTCAAAAGACCTCACAGACTTCAAAAGATTTCAAAGAACTTCATGCATGAAGTCGCTGTTATGTTCCCCCTGCATTTTACCGTGTTTTCTGGTGCTTGATTTTGGCGGTATTCTGACTTTTTCTAGCGGGTCCACTAGAGAATGGCTTTTTTTGCATGTGTAACAGAATCATATATATATATGAATACGATATTTTCGTTCATATCCTCGTGAAATCGATGCATCCTTAGAAATTCGAGAGAACTTCATAAGACTTCAGAGATCACAAGAGACTTCATCCACGAAATCTCTGCTGTATCCGCCTTGCTCTAAGAGTATTTGAGATTGCGTCATAGATTTGAAATTGTTTGTTTATTTTTGAGAAATCCATTACGAACTGAACTCCCAAAATATTGAATTTATGCAAAAGTTTATTTGTATATGAGACCAAAACTGATCGAGATTCTCAATGAGGTTTGGTCAATGTTAACTTGTTTACATTTATTTAAAAGCAGAAATTATATTGAAATATCAATAATAGGAGGAAATGCTCAGTGCAGATTTGCGAGTAAGCGTAGAAATGATAGAAGATAAATAAATCGAACGTGGGTTAAATTCTACAAAAACTCTATGAAAATAATTGACTTAATTAAAAATACAAAGACTCTTGCAATATCTTTCACTGTTGATAGAAATCGAAGAATATTAAAAGGAAAATACAATAAAGATACTATATAAATTGCATAATCTTTACAAAATAAAATTTTCGTGAATGGAAAAATTAATCATTGACCATAAATTATTAAAAAGAGACTGAAAAATCCTACAGAACACCTCTGATCATAAACTGATTTACCCAGAATTAATAACGTTCTGTCTCTTATACATCAAACTACGGGTTTTTCATCAACTTGTATGTCTAGTTCCGTTTAAATACAACCAGTCTTCATATTAATAATAGACTTCAGAAGTACAAAGTCATCGATTGCTTTCACAGAGATGTAAACTCACTTTCGTTCTACTATTCTTCTTAGAATTGTTGGTTTGGTTGATTAATGTTTGACGATGGTTCAGCTAAATATAAATCAGTACGTAATAAGTCTACGTTTCAGAAAATATAATACGTACAACGGTAATGGATTTCTTTTGCTGGTCTAAATAAAAGACCTGCACCAATTCCACACCCTATTACTACTAGGCCGATTCCTAAACCGTAACCAATTATTCTGGCACCGTCACCGAGACTTGTAACCCCAACACCAACACTAGTGGCGCCACTACTGACATGTGTAGACCCTGTTGTTATTCCTTGTGCAATACTATCTGCTGCGTTTTTTAATCCATTTTCAATATGCGGAACGGATAAATTAATGTCGAATTTCACTAAATAGAATTAAAAATAATTTAATGTTTTGTTCTCAGATATTTATACACTCAATCATCCGAAGATTGGTGAATTTGGTCAGCGGACTACAGATAATATGAAAGTTTTAACGCTATTAAGAATCTGTTTACCTTGTGAGATTTATTGAGGAGGAAGAAGTAGAAGGTATAGATATACCCTCGCCTTTCGTCAAATGTCTATGCAGTTTAAGAGTGATGTCCGAGAATATTCTCGAAGTCAGATTTTTTCCTACAACTATCTTTAGTTGTAGTTCTAGCCGGAAGATCAGCTTTGATTTAAAGTTCTCTCTGCTTAATTAGCGGATGAAATTTACTGACTACATACCAGATCTCTCATACAACTATCACGATATTAACGCCTCTATTATAAGAAATTAACAAAGGATATAGATATGTTAATCAATCATAAATATATCTTCTTTATTATTATTGATAATACTCACTCTTTATTTGACTATTGAAAAATGTTTTTTTTTATTCAATATGCACCAGATCAATTTGTTTATTGTCTAATTCTGAAAGAATACAACGAAATTTCATTTTTCATGACATTTTATTTAATGTGATCGACGAGTCAGATGGCATAGATGTATGGTAAAAAAAGAACAATACTTTCTATTATATATTTTACTCGTTTTTATGGTCTTTTTATTCAATGGGAAGACAAGTAATGGTTTTTTTTTTACACAGTATAGTGTTTCACAGGAGAAAACCAGTTTATGATTGGAGGCTGTAGGTTGGAAAAAGCCAGTGTCATGGAAACTGTTATTTTCTCATTCTTTTTCCGTCACATGAGAACTTACTGCACAAGGAAATAGTTTGCTGCCCGGGTAAAAAAATCCGATGCTGGATCCGACCATCCGACAAAATCCGATCGGATTCCTGGAAACGAAATTGCATTGGAATCCGACTAGAAAAATCCCGTCGGTTGTTGTAAATTTTACGAGCGATCTTTTTAGCTATGTTCTATGATGACCCTTAGAAAATCCAGGAAATCTATGTTTAGGATCTGATAAAATCCTATATTGAATCCGATGGAATTCGAGTATGGGATTGTTCGACCTGGGTGATAAAAGCTATCAAAGGATAGAGACGTATTCCCGTTCTACATCTTGGTATCTTATCAACGATAGTTTATATAATATATTACTGTTTATTATTACACTAAATGTGCATATAACATTTCTTTCTACACTAATGATAGCAAGAGTAAAGACCAAATACAAAATTAGTAGAGAGAAATCTTAGAAAAACAAAGTTTTTAAAACTGAAAATCGGAAAGTAATTTTTTACGTCAAAAGGTTTTTTGAAACTTGATTGTTATTTTCTCTGTAGGCATACAATTTTGAAATTTATCTTACGTAAGAAATTCTGAGTTATTTTGAAATATAATCCTGAAATATCAAATAACACGTTCAGATCATGTGTTTTGAAATAATTATTATTGACTTTCAATTATATTAGAAAATAAAATATTGGGTAAAACTATCCCAACAAAGTTTAGATTATACAAGAAAATTCTGCATAAGCTATTCAATTGCATCATTGTCTTCAGTATGTAAAGAGTCAGTAAGGTCTTTTCCAATCATGATCAGTTTCGTTCGATACAACGAATACTGTGTAGTCAGAACACTTTTACAAAAAACGAAGCAGTACGGAAAAAATCCATTTTCAGATGGCAATTTATCCGCTAATCGCGTGATCACATTCAACGAAAATTTACAGGTAAACAGTGAATTCAGTTCGTTGTTAAGATGCTAGACGAATACGTTCTTAACCTTCGGATGGTACACCACAGTAACATAAATGTAATTGATGAAAGTGACAGTTTGAAGATATAACAGTGTAGATGGTATCTACACTTGCATCAATTATTCATCTGTTATCAGATTGATGAGATCCAATCGTTTCCAATAATATTCGAACTCCACGGTTGCTTATATCATAGTTCTGAAATGGATGTATTCATCTAATACTATAGATTGAACAAATTCTGTGACAGAAATAAAATAATAATTACTTCTACTCTTACTGCAACTTGAAAGTCTCGTTTATATCCTATGTGTATAATGCAACGATTATCAATGAATTCTTTATTTATTTTACTTTTGATAAATATTTTCCACTTTCTTGACAGGTTTATAATGAATAAGTTAACACTGCTTCTAAAACCTTCTTTTTTCATTTTATTTCAATCTATTTTAATCCATATCAGTGAGTTCCATTTGAAGAACATCAAGCTTGATCAATTCTTGGATACTACAATCATCTTTTTGTTACAATCTGAACAACTGACTTTAATTAAAAAAATTATTACACTGAATATTCTTCGTCATTGTTTTCATATTTAAACATAGATTGAACAGTATTTACTTATGCAATAATTTTTTTCGTTAATCTTCATGGTACTTTGAGCATCACTTTTTATTTATATTTTCATGAACTAAATCAATATGACAATAGTTTTTAACAACAGAAGATCATCACAAATAGTCATGTAATTTCCTCGACTGAAAGCAGGGTCACATGGAAAAAAGTCTGTCTGTTTGTTTGTTTGTTTGTTTGTGTGTGTGTGTCAGGGTCAAAGGCGAAAGGTCAAAAAAACTTTTTTTTGAAAATGCTCAAAACCTCATAAAACATCGTTTGAAAAGGGTGTAGAGGGTCAAGCTTGGTTGGTAGGGGATGCGTGGCGAGGTCAGAAGAACGCTGTAGAAGATGAGTTGCAAGGCACACGAAGCATTCGTTCAAGATAAGGCATAGATCGTTAAAGACAATTCTCTCTCTGACGCAGAAAAGATCAGATAAAATAACTTGGGCACTTGTATGACTTTTCGCTTCACTGATTGCTACAAGAATTAGGCAAAGGTATACAAGTGATTTTCCTGTAACAGTCCATCGAAAAAATCGGTAATGATGGATTATAAATCTGGATCTTATTTTGCTCACCATTTTGTCTGTGCTTCCCTCTTCACTCAAGTGAATATTTTTTCAAACATTTATATGAAAATGTTGTCTAGGAATTTTTATGGGAAGCGTGAAATTCCTGTTATTATAACTATCCATACCAGAGACCGAAACCGAACCGAATATTCGCCAATTCGATTCGGTTCGATTCGACTCAGGCGAACCGAACCGAACACGAACTGATATTTCAGAAAGAGATCGAATCGAATCGAATCGTACGCATTGAAAGATGGTCGAACCGAATCGAACCGACTTGAACTTGCCTTATTCGACTAGTAGTGTCATCTATATTTTTATTCAATATCGAAATGAAATTTACTAAAACGTCAGGATTATATTCAATTGATGGGTAAAAGATAAACATGCGGATTATCTTGTCCTTTGTTGTATTCTTTTGTAATCTGATAGCGCTTTTTCTTCTGATTTCTCACAGACTTTTGCCGATCATTCTATTTGAATAGAACGACGCGAGCGCTAGATCAATATTTCTGTCTTAGCCATGTCTTTATTCAATGATACATCATCATCTTCGTTTCAGCTCTTCAACTTCATCAGTATCTGTCATCGACAAAGCTCAATCTAGCATACCAACTATTCATATCCTTTCATCTCCTGCTCGTCCTGTCAAATCTACTGGATCTGCACCGACCTATACATCAGTCTCGATCAAACGTCTCTTAACACACGAGAAAACCCGTTATCGTGTCGAATGTAACCCCAGCAAACGAGCCACAGCCCCGTGCTGGAAAGTTTTCGGATTTCCTGCCATGTTATCAAATGAAAGTGAAAATCAATTCGAAATCATTCCTGGATTTGCTTCATGTAGAAGCTGCTTCGAAACATACCGTTATATTGACTCAAGTACCGCGAATCTCAATTCGCACGTTTGTCCGCGCATAGTACATCCAAATCAACAAACACTCACCATGAAATCTCAAACTCCTAGATCAACGGCAATGTGCAAGTTATTGGCTCAAAGAAAAAAGGAAATGACAAATCTTTGTGCTCGATGGGTTGCCGATTCAATGAGACCTTTTTCAATTGTTGGTGATTATGGATTGAAAGAGATCATTGATAAATCTGTTGAAATAGGTACGATCTATCTCGCGTCTATTCTCATAGTTTCTTTCCTATTTCAGGACGCAACCTTCGCTCTATTGATACAAATTTTTCTGTCGACGATATTTTACGATGTGATCGAACGGTCAAAAATGAAGTCGATCGCACAGATCGAGTAGAACGGGAACGTTTGAAGGGAGAGCTTGTAGGTGCGGCACAAAGTCGATGTTTATCAATTAGTCCGGATATTTGGACAGATAATCACCGAAAAATCTCATATTTGGGAGCTACAGCGAATTATGTCGATGATAAATATGTCTATCATTCGATAGACATTTTCTGTTCTGAATTCACACATCTGAAAAAGACTGCGAAGCATGTAACTGAGGTAAAAACGAAAAGTTGAGTTATTCCACAGCTATTCTTTTGTTTCAGATGCTTGAAAAACAATTGTCCGTATTCAATCTACATGAAGTGATGGATAAAATTACTTTTGTATCAGATAGAGGTTCCAATTTTGTTAGTGCATTACGTAATTACAATGTCTTGTACTGTGTAGCGCATCGTTTGAATAATATATTGAAACGAACGTTCTATCAAGGGTTGAAAAAGAAGAAAAAGAATATGACACCAATGAAATCATTTACGTTTTCGACAAATATAACACAGAAGGAAGTCACACCCACTAAAATCGAGAAAACTACCTCGACAACGACCATGACTATGCCATCTCCAGATTTTCTCGGCTAGGGAGTTGAAGACGACAACGATGGAGATTCCGAAGATTCAAGCGATGAAGACGATGACGATTCGGTAGATTACACAGTTGAAACAATTGCTCAACTTAATCCTACTGCCAAACAAGTGTTAAATACAATTACTCATTGCAAATCATTGGTAAAATATGCGAAAAAGGTATAGAGTTTTCTACAAGGATATCAGACACCGCCCTTCGAGTTTGTTTTTTAGGCCAATCTCAACAGACAGCTGCAGATGGAACGTGAGAATCAATTGACGGCAGTCGAAGATGACGATGAAGAATCAGAGTCTACCGCGAGTTCAAATAAACAAAATTTTGCCACAACTCTTCATCAATCGTCTATCGTGCGTTGGCTCCTTTCATTTGTCTACTTGAGAGTATTAAAAATGCTTACGCTAGTTTACTTGTTGTTTTACGAAGAGCCAATCAATCGCATCGTATTCATAATATTAATATGGATATTGTCGAAAAGCTGATTGTGTTTCTTGACGCATGGCATGATGTGTTGTGTGAGCTTCAAACGGGCAATTCACCATCTCTCTTTCTTGTTTTACCTTGCATTACCCATCTTCGACAAAAGCTACAAATTGGCATGAAACGAGAGAAAGGAGGTAGCTCCAAAAGAATGATCATTTTTCCTAAGAAAATGGCTCTCACATTTTTTAGGGATACGCTTTTTTTACAAACGCGCTTACGAGCTTCTCAACAATATGTTTATCATTGAAAACGACTATGTGGTAGCCACATTCCTGCATCCAAACTACAGACAATTGAGAGGTGCCACTCCAACGCAAGTCTCGGATTGTTTTCAAACATGTCGTGCAGCTATATTACCGGTCGATAGATCAGAAGATATGGAAGTTGATGAAGGCCGTATGGACATCGATATCTGTAATGAGCCACGTTCGAAACGAAGAAAATTACTCATGACATCCCTGATGGACAAGAATACTATAAATAAAAAACGTTCATCAGACGAGGTAGATCAATATAGTAAACTGCAGTTGGATATGGATTGTGTTTACACTGATCCGCTCGATTTCTGGAAACAACCACAATATCATCGCGCATTTCCCAACTTGGCGCGATTGGCAAAACAATACTTTTCGATTCCATGTAGTTCTGCAGCAGTAGAGCGTCAATTTAGCGCGGCAGGACAAATTGTTAATCAAAGACGTTCTAATTTAGATCCTTCAACGGTGAATAATATTATTTTTCTTCGATCGATAGAGAAAAGAAAGCGCGACACGTAGTTTTTTTGTATTGATCCTCCATTGTTCTGGCTTTTTGTGTCTATCTGCGCTCAATTTGTTATACTAATATGAGTTTGTGCAGATTCCATAGGGGATCATTTCCTTTTTCGTAACTCAATTCACATTCACTATTATCCATAGAATCTCATAATAAAAAAGTTGATTTTTTTATTAATGTTGATATTTTCTCGACAAATGGAAAAACCGAATTGATCCGAATTGAACCGAATCAATTTCTCAAAAAATCGCCCGAATCGAATCGAACCGAATCAGAAAACAAAAAATAAGGTCGAATCGAACCGAGCCGAATCATAGAGGAGGATGAGGAAAAACGAATCGAACCGGGCCAATTCGAAACTGATTCGGGACGGATCGAACCGAACTCTATTTTTCCGGTTCGTTTCGACCTCTGCTCCACCTTCAATCGCAGACATGTCCGAACACCAATGGTATAATATATTTAACATACCTCACTCCGCTGAAGATATTCTTCAACATCATTATCGAAATTAACTTCATATTCATCCAAATATTGTTTAGCTTCTTTATCATCATTTGTATTCTGACAGAAAAAAGCAAAAAACATTGCCAAACATATAATCTATAATCAGAGTATGTGTTAGATAATCGAATTAGAAAAAAAGAAGTGCATATAATACTTTAATTGGTTGAGTTAGAAGAATAGATGAGAAAAATCCACTTAAAACTGATGTTAACCATTGTTTTGTTTTCAAATCACCAAATTCAATTCCTCGAGCTATTATAAATAGAATCGACATACCCACCAATATTATACAAAGACCATATGCAAGAAATAAACACCACCATGGAAATAAAAATCTTTCTGATCTCTTTTTCTTTTCGTTTTCACTAGAAAATAAAAAGATTCGTACAGAAATTACTTTTTTCAATTTGACAAACATTTCTAAATGTGATTTCATTTTATATAAAGCTTGATGTAATGGTGAACTTTGTTGTTGACGACATCGAATACGTCGAAAGAATTGAACGAGTAAAAGGCTTGGAATTATTGATAATAATTCAACAATCACACCAATTAAAATCTTCAACATACATTAAAATAGAGAAGATAAACATATGAAAATCTACCTGTTGAGGAGCTATGTGAAGAGGACCAATAGATAAGCTATTCGTGTTATTTGTGGATTGAGATTCATTTGAGAGATCATAATACATTATATTCAAAAACATCGAAAGAAATAATAATACAAAACAACAAGTGCATCGTTGGACACATGTAAATTTATTTGATGATGGACGAGAAAATATTGAAAACCAAAGATGACTGTCCGATATATTATGATAGGCTTTTTTCGATAATACATAAGAAAACTGATTCTTTTCTATTTCACTAGCTACTGGCAAAAGACGCTCAATCTATGTTCAAGAAAATAATACATTGTAAAGAGATTGATGAAAATCAGTTTTCTTACTTTTCCATCATCTTTTTCTACTGCTAACCATCGTTGACAAATAAAATGAAATTTTTCCATTGTTTGTAAATCACGAACTATTAAATATTTCAAAAACCATGATGATGATGAACCACCTCCTGTATTATCATGCCAAATATGAATATAATTCAACAATCCCAATGATCTGAAAATAGTTTCTTCTAATATAGAAATATTTCTAATGAGATTTTACTTTGGAACAGCCATAATAAATGAATCAATTCCACCGCGTTGAAAAATCTCTCGATGGGGATCAACAAATGTTCGAATATGTGTTGTGTCATCATCACCAGACAACACAAACTGGACCTGATTAAAAGATTTCTATATTTACATATTCTGTTTACTACTTTACTTTTGATTTCGTTTCAGCATCTTTTCGTTGACCGGTAAAAACAATAATTTGATAAAAATATTGATCTGATTTATGATTATCAAGTAATGATGTTACTCCTAATTTTTCAAGATCTTTTTTGTCTTTCAAACGTGCATAAATCAATGAAATAATGTAAGTTAATGATATACAGATAATAGTCAAATAAACAGTTTTATTCTTTTGAAAATCAGCATTTGCAAAAACATAATTCCAGTTGATTGGAGCCGGTAAAATACGAAATCCACCAGCAACTTCTGACAAACGGGTTGAAAAACATTGAGTTTCATCATAATTTGTCGATGGTCCGACCTTCATCAAATATAAAACATCCTTCGTACGATAGAAACAAAACTTACCAATAATCCATCGGATTTCCATTGATTATTTTCATCAAGATAATAACAACCTGATG
>CAJNOJ010000919.1:0-16002 GCA_905250025.1 Adineta ricciae | reverse complement strand
CCGTCACCAGGATTGCATCGGATCCGTCGAATTCCTGTAGGATCCGGTAAAATTCAGTATTGGATCCGATGGGATTCGATGGGATCCGGTGGGATCCGAGTATGGGATTGTTCGACCTGGGTATCTTTGCTTTTATGTTATGCTGCAACGACATAAAACAATTATACGATATATATGGCTCGGTAATTAACATATTCGGTGATCCAAATGAACAGAACGCAAAACAAAAATTTGATCAATTAGTGGCCTTTCAATTTGATACTGATGAAGAAAGCATAGCTACATTGACCGATACAGAAAAAAATATTTAAAGTTGCGAAAGAAAGAAAAGAAGAATTACGTCTTGTAGACGAATATCTACGTAGTAGTGGTCCTATCATTCATCAATCACCTTTCAATCAAGAAGCAATTCGATTATATCCGTCTCTTACTGTATTATTAAACAAAAAACTATGTAAAGTCAAACCTATCAATCCACTTTATTCTCCAACATTGATACGTATTTTTTATCGATGGTGGGCATATCTACCTTTATGGACTGGCTTATTGTGCAATTTTAAAGAAAGATACGCTAAGAACATCCAAAAGATCACATCTACAACATTTAACCATATTCGTCATTCCAATGCTCTAATTGAAAGTTATTTTCGAACAATGGAAAAGAGCATCTTTCAAGAGCAAGTTTATAGTCGTCCATATTTAGCCATTAATGATCTGTATCCATGTATTAACACTCAATTCAAAGCCAATGAGTATAATGTTACAGTAAGCTCCAAAGGAAGAAAAAGAAAAAAATAAAATAAAATCATCGCAGAAGAGTGGAATAAAAAAGGAAAAAATGGAAAACGTCGTACTGCATATTTGGAACATGTTGATAAATATGCAGCGAAACGCGTTCAAATGAAACAAAAAATATGATCAATCTGCGATAGTTATCAAAAAGATAAGGTAAATTATTTGTAATTTTAAATTTCTCTCGTATAATTCTTCCTCCTATTTTCAGCGAATCAGAAGATTCAACAACAGCTTCATCCAATAAGCAATCATCATCATCATCTCGCTCTAGAAATACTGACAACGATACTTCTTCAAGGTAACGATAAGAAATTGTCAATATATTAGAAATAATTATCAATTGATATATAGCTCTTCTTTGTCGGAAAGAAAGAACTCGGTATCATCTTCACTCAATGCAGATTCACCAGTAAGTAATAATTTTGCCACTGATATCGTGATGAATTTAGATACACCAGTGGGTGATGAAAACGGACAAAATGACATTTCTTGTGAGGGTGAATTCGGCAGTGATAGTAATTCTTCGATGGCAAGTACGGTATATCCTAGCGTAAATTGTACGTATCCATATTAATAATTCGAAGAGAAAAAAGAAATGAAATTATCTATATATAGCAACAAATCTGCCAACCCAACATTATTTATCGCAAACTTCCCCTCTGAAAGATACATTTCATCCAGAAACAACAGTATTTGGTGAAACGTTGAGATGGTCTAAGTTTCAAACAAAAAATGCTTTATTCGAAGGTAATAACAAACATGAATAATTCTCATTTGTATGTGTCATTTATATTTTTAGGACGCCGATACACTCTTACATTCACATGCCCTATAGATACAGCCCTATTTGCTTTATATTTTATATATCGAGTAAACGATTTTGTCTGTGAAGAAATGAACGATGCACTTGGAACATCACCGTATGCAACACTAGTCAAAACTTTTCGTATTGTGGATAAAGATGGATGGGATGCTGCTCGTATAAGTTGGTTATTACATTTTAATCTCTTGAAAACATCTGATCGAACGAAATCTTTGTTTGGCTCAGTTGATGAAATCGTTTTTTGTTTTCTTAAAAATACTCAGCGTCATTCTACTACAATTACATGTACTAATCCTCATTGCACACAAAGAAAACGCGTTATTTCATCAACAGAGATTGGACTTTGAATAAGTTGAAAATTTCGAAGAAAACAGGATTTTGAATGTAATTGAAAAAGTGAATGAAAATGATAAAATCGATTCAAAAATGGTTATTGTATTATTTCTTGTGGGTGGATGGTGGTGAAGTTCTTGTTGAAGGAAATATCTGATGTTGACTTGCTTATGGAAGGTTGGCGATGTTTGTTGATGTGAATCGGCTGTTTTGAGGAGAAATTATGAAGGGAGTGTTTTATTTGCATTGCTTCGTTCGTTTTTACTCCACAAGTTGTGTGAATGATTAATGTGCCTTATGTATGGATAGGGACATCTATGAGTACATATTTTTTGTTTCGATTCTCTTGTAATTCGCTTATGAGTGGTATGCACGATTTGGTTGTTTTTTTTTTGTAAGGAATATAATTGTCTGTTTTTTATGTAAGCAGTAGTGTTGTGAATGAGTTTTATGTGAACGATGGTGGTGAGGTTATAGAGTTTATAATTGCTCGGAATGTAGATTTTTAGATTAGTGTTGTCGTATTGTTTGTATTTAGATATACATTATCGATGAATTTTAGTTCTGTGACTGTGGATAACGTTACGCATGGGGTTCGGTTTGATATTGATTCGTTTGAAAGGAAAACAAGATTTCGGTTTTTGAAAGAAAATTTTGGATATTATTGTTATAAGTTATACGATGCTTATGAAAGGACAACTCTTAAATTGGTTCGTCTTTATAGTGATTTGAATTATTTGCATGAATGTCGACGACACGATGTTATACCGAAGTTTTTGCGATTCAAGGTTGCGAATCGTGAATTAATCTATACTCAAGCATACTGTAAATGCCAACTTGTATTGTTAAAGGAAGAAATTTATTCAAAGAAATGTAAAATTAATGATTTACGTAGAGTACAAATGAATTTGTATGAGGAGTTAAAAAATGTCTTCCCAGATTGTGTAGTAAGAAAAATAAATTTTATTATGAATGCTGTGCAATGGAAAGAAGAGAAAGTTAAATATCGTCGTCATTGTAAGAAATTCAATAATTTGATGGGCTTATATTATTTACAAGAACAGCAAAGAGAGACTCAAACTCAACTGTTAAATGAGCACCCACGAAATCAATTTATAAATGATAATGATAATAATAGGAATGATAACAACAACGCTGTTGGTGTAAATGGTAATAATAATGGATCTGAATCAAAATTAGTTTGGAATTTATCGAATCGTGATCTAACGGAAGACGAGGTTTCTGCTTTAGAAAAAGGAGTATCGTTCAATCGTCATAGAAGAGTAAATCGTACTGAAGTAATTTCCAATGTGGAGTATTTCTTTTATCAGTCATCTGGCATCCATAAAGAACAAACTGATTTTCAGAAGTGGGATGAAGATCCTGATTGTACTTCAAAGAAAGAAATTCGAATTTTAGAGCCACGACAATTATCATTTGCAGCTGATCTAAAAGGTGCTACAGAAAAATTCTTTAATCAAGCTCAACAGTCATATAGCAGTAACAGAAATAGAACGTTTAATGATAAATATGAAGAACAATTATTGATTAATTTATCCAAGGATCCGTCTATTGTTATAACTAGGCCCGACAAAGGAAAAGGTGTGGTACTAATTAACCGTACTGATTATATTGAAAAATTAGAGGAAATTTTAAGTGATACTTCAAAATTTCGATTAGTTGATAAAGATCCTACTGGTTGTCGTGAAACTGCATTAACATCGCTTTTAAGAAAAATAAAAAATGAAGGATATTTGACTGAACAAGAGTACCGGTATATTAAACCAGTAGGTTCAATTCCGGCAAGATTGTATGGATTACCCAAAATCCACAAAGAAAACAAATCTCTTAGACCTATTGTATCTTGTGTACAATCATATAATTATCGTTTAGGCAAATTTTTAGCTGGCACCATGAAGTCCATACGGAACAGTAAATTTTCATTAAAAAACACCGACGAGTTTCAGAAATTTTTAAAGCAAAATTCATCGTTATCAATTAACAAGATGATGAGCTTCGATATAGAAAGCTTATTTACAAATATTCCAGTGAAAAGAACAATCGATATCATATGTTATAAATTATATTGCACTGATCCAAAATTACGACCATATATTCCTGAACATTATTTTCGTCAAATGTTAGACTATGCTACAAAATGGACTCATTTTCTGTTCAATAACAAATACTATGATCAATCCGACGGGGTTTCAATGGGAACGCCATTAGCGGCAGTTTTTGCTGAAATTTTTATGGCAGATTTTGAAGAGAAGTATCTACCCGGTATTTTAAATCAAAAAGATGCAAAACTATTAGCTTGGTGTCGTTACGTGGATGACACGTTTACCATTGTTAAATCGGATGCAAATGAAGATGAATTTCGTGCGCTCTTAAATACTTTCGATCCATGTATTAGATTTACAGTTGAACCGGAAGCCAATAATACCATACTGTTTCTTGATGTGTTAGTGAAACGGAACAATAAAGGATTCGACACCACAGTACATAGAAAAAAGACCGCAACCAAACTAATGTTAAAGTGGAATAGCTTAATTCCAACAGCATATAAAAAATCATCCATCTACCCATTAGTTAACAGAGCTATTCGAGTATGCTCCACGTATGAATCATTACACAATGAACTACTGTACATTCGTTCAATGGCAGAATTTAATGGATATCCATCGAACTTCGTGCAAAATATCATAAACAAGCAGTTGAATAAATTCTATCAAGAAAAACCAAGTGAGAATTTGCCACAAACAACACAAAATGAAACTAATACATATAAATATATTCAAGTACCATATATTGGTAAACCAAGCTATAACTATTCACAGAAATTACAATCAATTATCAGGCAATACAATCCAACAGCACAGGTACGAGTAATTTACACGACAACAAATCAAACTCGAAGATACTTTCCAACGAAGGATAAACTGAAATCAAATAAAAAAGCCGGTGTAGTATACGAATTATCCTGCTCAGATTGCAATAAAACCTATATTGGCAAAACAATTAGACAAAGTTATCGACGTGTAAACGAACACGAAAAGGATGCCGTAAAAGCGCTAATAACTATCAGCAAAGCATCATCAATACTCCAAGAACGTAAACATATTAAACAACATATAAATACCAAAAAAAGCCGTATTGAGAAAAAACCATCATCTCAACCATTACGTAAGAGTCTCCGATTAATTAACAAACCAATACAATCTCAATCACACAACCACAGCTCACAATCCAATCTTCCCTATTACAAACCACAATCCGCATTGGGAAAACATGCATTTCAAACCGCGCATAAATTCAATTTTGAAAACATCAATATTCTTGATCAAGATCAGAAACATTATCGTTTGCTACTCAAAGAGTCCCTTCATATTCGAGTAAAAAAGCCTCAACTCAATGCCACAGACATATCTGTTCCACTATACGTATTTCCAGAAGGAATCATATCAACCAAACACTCCAGAGCACCATCCCAGCAACATTGAAACAACACGCACAGTTACTCATTTTCCACATCGTTTATCATTTTCATTCACTTTTTCAATTACATTCAAAATCCTGTTTTCTTCGAAATTTTCAACTTATTCAATATCATTATTCTATGGTTAAACAGGTCATATAGATTTGATCATTGAAATCGACTTGTTTGTTATCATTTGCAACGATTAGATTTTCAAAATCAAGTCAATCTGCTATTTTTCAATAACATCAAAAAAACAGTACTTTCTGATACTGAAGATGAACTTTGAATAGTTCGAAAGCTCTATTTCATGTTAACACATATTAACTTCTACAAGAAATAATACAATAACCATTTTTGAATCGATTTTATCATTTTCATTCACTTTTTCAAGAGATTGGACTGTTGTAAGTTTTGATTCGATAATATCCAAAATCTTATTTTATTATCAATATTTATAGTCCTCATGATGATCACGTCGAAAATTTCAAAGTTGAAACAACGGGTGTGTGCGGGGCAATGATCAAACGATATGATGAAATGACAGAAACAGAAGCAATTAAACAAAAATATAGAGATGGTCGAGTGCCGTTTGTTGATAATGCAACAGACGAGAAAGGATACATGTGAGTCACTTTCTTTCATCTCGCTTCATATATTGTCTATCATGTTCATCTCATAGGCGTGCATGGATATGTAATCATACAACGATTTCTTCTGTATCTCAATTTGAAAATGAACTTCCACTAGTTCTTATTGCTAATCTTAAACCAATTTCGAAACGTAGTGACGAAGGATACGAGGCAAATCCAGTGCGACTACGTGACATGAAAAAAAATATAAAAATCAATACAACCAAGTAATTTCTGCTATTTTTCTATTTTCTTGTTTATTTGAGCATTGTTCATTCTCTTCTAGATATCAACTTTATGCAACAATACATCACAAAGATGCACATTTCACAGCTACTCTAATTGATCCACTGAATAGATTGTATATATTTGACGATCAGAAAGGTGTACGAGAAGTGCGAAGTTCAACAGACATGATGGAATATGGACTATATGTTCGACTTCCTGACTTTTAATAACTTCGTTATTTTTCTATTCATTGATTTTTCTTTGTTGTATTCTAATGTACAAAATGTTGAAATAAAACAAACTAATTATGAATGACTAATTAGCAATGAAAATCATCGTATACATTTTATCTCTTGTTCTCTTTTCATGTCTTCGATGAATACGACGTCCGTCATTGTAGGCAATACGTTAAAAAGAAAGAGAAGATATGAATTCAATATGTAGTGCGTACTTGGAACAGTCTGAAAGAAACAAACTAACGAAAATAAAAAGTTAAGTGGATTTGAATGAAACTGAATTCATCTCCATTACTTAAGAAAGTGCTCTCAAAAATATCAAAATCAGTTGCATTGTTCTTTTTTCATAAAAGAGATATATATGAAAGTTCAGTGATAATTGAATGAAAAGAATGAAAAAAACACTTTCTTAATTACATTTTATCTTTGAACTCGCTCACTGTCGGGCATGTTACATACAGAGATTAATTTGCGTAATTTAATTAGTCACTTCCATCAGCTAAGATGTATAAATAAAGTCTAAAAACTGAGATAATTTATCATTCACTCGAATATCTATACAAAATGTTCTTCGCACTTATCTTTATCACAATTATTACTTTAACAAATTCAGTTCCAGTAACATGTATTTATTTTTAATAAAACGCAATTCTAATTGAAATTTTGTTTTTAGGTATATCATAACCTACACGATTTAATAAATAAAGAAGTTTTGTTATCGACAACTAATAGTACTATTCGTTCTACTACTACTTCAACAACAGTTGCACATAGAATTGAAAAAATTAGCCGAATGAAAGACACAATTGATGCTGCAACGGATTATATTCGACATTTGTTACCCTCAATTCTTGCCTTTTCGTCAGTGATATTTTCTATTATATGTTTTTATTTTAGAAAATGTCTTCTTAATGGTGGCCACTGTAAAGTAAGAATAAAATAATTAATACCATATATATACATAAAGACGTTTACATTTTTTAGGGCGCTTGGTTTTACCCAAAATCACGTGAATTGTATAAAAGACGTCAAGAGATTAAACGAAGTAAGTAATTATTGATTATTCTTGAGGTTGTACATATTTCTATATTAATAGATCAAAAAATAATACTGAATCAACTTGTCAATCAATCGAATCCTGTATATACAATTGTTTAATTCATTATTTGTTGTTCTTTTGTTTCTTATTCAATAAAATTTATTTTCCATATAACTTTGATAACAACGATTTGTTTCATAAAATAACAATTGATATTGATAAGATCACTGCCTTTTGTCATGATATCTTTTATTTAGAAATCGATATGACAGAAGAAAGTGTTACTTGAAATCTTCGTATTATCGATCTATATTTCTAAAATAAAATTAAATCAAAGAGATATTTATGTTGTTAGAGGCAATGTAACAGATGACGAGTGACCTATATCAAAGAATATAAATTGATTGGCCATAGATATCTCCAATTGAATTTTTTTTGACCGATCATCTTTTTAATACTTATACACACACATATATATATATATATATAAGACAAGAGACAATCAGACAGAAAAAACTGCTCACATCCTCTTTGATTTTTTCACGGGCAATTATTTCTGCTACTAGCGTTACTTCAATAACTTAGTCAAATGAATTATATAGCAAGAATTTTGTTATTCATTAATTTGATTACCACAACTTTGCTTGTTTCCATTCAAGATTTGTCGGATAATGAAGTCGTCATTGATGTCGTAAAAGGTTATACTCTTCGACGTATAGGTGTATATTCTTCGCAACCCAGGGCAATGATTCCGGCTCCCGGATCCGTGTAATTCCAGCAGGAACCCGCGGGAAAAACCAACGGTTCCTGCAGGAAGGCGCTGGAAATCAACGGGAAGCGGAAGCAGGAATCCTTTACCCGGATCCTGCGGCCGTTTTTGCCTGGTTCCTTCCAGCTCCGGAGAGAACCGAATAATTACGTGAGCCGGATCCGTTCGAAGGATTCCTGCTTCCACTTTCCACTGATTTCCGGTGTCTTCCTTCCGGATCCAGCCCGTACTTTTCGACATGGGAGTGTGTGACATAGTGCCATGATTCAGTTGAGCACTANCCGTTTTTGCCTGGTTCCTTCCAGCTCCGGAGAGAACCGAATAATTACGTGAGCCGGATCCGTTCGAAGGATTCCTGCTTCCACTTTCCACTGATTTCCGGTGTCTTCCTTCCGGATCCAGCCCGTACTTTTCGACATGGGAAGTTGTACCTGAAGTTATTCATACATTCATAACTATTAATAACTTGTGTGTTAGGGAGTCACAAACAGATGTATGTTTGTATGCTTCTTCTTATGATAGTAACAATGTCTCACAAAATTAATTAATAAAGAAATTAATCAAATTCTCACGCAATATCATACCGAACATATTATCAAGGAAGCACAATCAACGATTCATTTTATTGATAAACAGTTCTATTGATTTGAATTTCTTTTTATCAACAATATATACAAAATTTGATGGTACACGTATAATTGAAAATGCAAAGCACTCATTAGCCATTTTTCTTCAAACTGTTATCAGACAATCTGTATTCTTATTACGTCATTGTTCAATGAATTCTCAAAATTCATTACGTTCTCAACCATGTCTAGTTGTATCGACATTATTTGAACGCATCCCAACTGACGCAACAGCAAATGTTTTTATTTATCGTTTAACTCCTCTACCAATTGTTTCTAGTGGTAATAAATATATTTATTCAAATCTTCCAAAAATAATTGGAATAAATCCAACGTATCAATCAATAATTACATGGAATAACGACGTCGATATTCAACAATGTACATTTTCGTCTATCATTCGATGTGAACAATTGCCTATATCAATTATTGAATGATGATTAATCAGTCATCAGTGCGTGCCAAATTAGTCGATCACAAAACATCGATCAAGATGTGATTAATATTGTCAATAACATTTGGTTATTTCTTAATATTCGTCAAACTGAATGCTGCCAGATTTAGTCAGCATCAAAAGAACTAACCGAACCATTATTGGTATTTGAACCATCAATCGTACATATGCCATGTGACAAAATAATTACATGTACTAGCAATCAATTACATTCATCATTATGTGCACAACATCGAATTATCGTTAGGTCAAATATCGCATCAAAGTTTCAACAGCTAATAAGTCGCGTCGTACCATTGAGACATATGGCCGGAACTTTAATATCGAATTATCAACAATAAACTGTAGAATCAATAAAAGAATTATCGACAGTTTTGCATCAAAAGGATCATGGATATATTATTTTATGGACTAGGTATAGTATTAACCATTGTTCTGGCTCTACTTTCCTATATTGGCAACTACCTTATACACAGAGTACATAATTCAATACGCAAACTCAGAAATGAGATAGATGAAATCTTAACTGTATAATAATAGTTGTGAATATTTCCTACTTAATGTTTCGTTTCTATAATTTCTTCATTCTTGAAATTGAAATTGTCTCATAGATTATTTGCTTAATAAACTTGCTCATTCACAACAACATATAGACTCTATTTTATTTTCTTATGTAATTCACGCGAATCGAATAAATAAGGTGACCATTCGATAGAGGTCGTCGAGTTCTATCTCCTCTCAGAGTTTCATCGCTTGGTCAGACGGACTAGCGAATCCCTCTAGGTTTTACTGAAACTTTTGATTTTTTTAGCCCTTTTTTGCATTATTTTGGGATTTTCTACCCGAAGGGGGGTCTTTTCGGTAAACCAATGTAATCATTTGATAGAGGTTGTCGAGCTGTATCTTGGTTCGTACTTAGTCAGATTTGGCTCGATGAATTGGCGAATCCTTCTGGAAAATACTCGAATCCTGACCCAAGATATGTTACGTTTTGAATTGTTATGAACTCGCTAACTGATAAATGATTGTTCTCTAAAATGGAAAAAAGTTTTTAGCCTTTGACAGGAACGCTTTAGCTGTATATGATCAATTTATGCTGAAACCTTGTAGGTTCCTTGTGGTACCTTTTTTTACAGTGTGGTCGTTCGTTTATTGATGTAAGAAAAAAAATGATAAATCAGCTACCTTTGTTTAATTGTTTTTTTGATGGAAATCTTCGTAGGTAGGAGGAAGTACCGACGGTTGATCTATCATAATTGTTACTGAATTTTGTTGTATCACGTCATCATACGAAGGTAGTAATGTTGGGATATGTTGTGCGGCTATGATTACTGCTGCCCAGTCATTACAGTTAATGTTGTCTGATGGTTGTAATTTGACTGAAACTATTGAGTTCTTTTGCTCCGTATTTCCGATCAATTTTTCTGGTTCTGAAAGTGATGAATTCCAGTTTTCTGTACGCAACAATCTTGTTGATCGATCTATTTGTAGGGAGGTCCATCCTTCTTCAATGGCAATATGACATATTACCGCACCCACAAGAACTAGAAAAACTCCTACAGCAAGGCCTACGCCAATATATATAGCTCGTTTGGTAATAGCTTCCATTCCACATTTATCAGAAACGGTTCCACAATTTCCGTTGACTAGAAAACGAAGAAACGGTATCGAATTAAAATGAAAACATGTACACGGCAGTCGATTATTTAACTCACTGGAACAGCACCAGCTGTTTGATGGATCACCACATAGTTGCCAAGGTCCTATAAATTTAATATTTTATATTAAAACACACGAGTAGAAAAATGTTATGAAATGAAAATATGATGTACCTAAAAAGATCAAAATTCTCACTATACAAAAGATTAAATCAGAACTAAACATCACAACAGTGAGGATGAGATTGTGTGTATAACTAACAAAAAAGGGGTATTTTTCAACAAATCTTTAGAATGAAATATGAACGGGTAGGCGAGAATATTCTGTTCGACTTTCGCCTACCTGCCTTTTTTGGAAAAGCTAGTCTTCAAACGTGCTACTATACGGAACGATTTTTTCGACCTTATAAAACACATGGAAGAACTGATTGAATGACATTGGCACTTAGTTATAATATGTCGCAAAATCTATTTAGAAAACGTTACCCAATACTGCATAGGCACAAGCGTCTGCTTGATGTTTTTGACGGTAGCTTTCTGAAATTCTGTGAGCCATTTGTATTGCTTGTTCGTACCTTTGATATTCAGCATGAACGTTGTTGGGGTCAAAATTTGGAATAATCTTTGTTTGACTTTTAAAATCACTCTGTTGAAAAATTGTTTTTAAATTCAACAATGGTGATCGTTTCCCTGCCGGAATCTGATCAGATGCGTACAATATTTCTCGTCGTTTTCTTGTCGTCAGTAGTTTTTGGGATAAGCCATTCGGACTAGAATCATCGGATTGAACGAGTAGCAATTGAACAAGAAGAAAGATTAAATTTGAGTAATTCGCCATCAGCAATCTATTATGGTAGACGAAAATTGAATATGTATTATATTAATTGTTTATTCCCTCGACTGAAAGGAGTGTCATATAAAAAAAAAAGTTTGTTTGTCTGTCTGTCTGTCGGTGTCAGGGTGAAAGGTCAAACGTCAAAAAAACATTTTTTTGAAAAAGGCTCAAAACTTCATAAAACATCGTTCGGGAGGGATCCTGAGGCTCGAGGTTGGCTGGATGACGGGTGAAGGCGCAGGGACGTGACAGAAATGAAGAAAACATTTCAACCGCGCCTGAGAGGTGGGCTACATAGAAGAATTTATTACGAAAAAGTAAAAATACACTGGGTTGACTGTCGCATACCAAAGGCCAGTAATCCAAAAATACATTCATTCAGAAGTTACATACTGGAGAGCAATCTTAAATGCTGAGCTTCGATATATTGAGAGTTTTTGTAGGCCTTTAAGCCTTTTAATTAAGGAGATAACCTCAAATGTTCGGACGAGGATAATCTTATCCATGAGCTGCTGATGGAATGCGAATTAGTTTTCGATACTTTTTAGTTGCACACGGGTAATTATATGATAGATAGGGACAGCTTTGGAGCGGCGAGTTGTGAGTGGCGCCCCTGTGGGGCGCCGACGAACAACGAGCTACGCCTAGTAATCTAGCTAGTTACAAAAGTATCAACAATCCGACGCGTTCGAATGCGAAATATATACAGAGTCTCATTTGGTTTTACTGAAATTATCTTTCATTTAGAAAAAGGAGGACATGTTTAAAAGTGCAAATCCATAATAGTCATTTATAGCGAACTTTTGCTTTCTGTGAGGAGTGATTGTCAGTCAGGAATATCGAATAATTAAAAGGAACACAAGTGGTATTTTGGTTCTTTTGAAGACTGTCAGACGAATGAAGATCAGTTTCTAGGGGCCCTTTCAAAGGTTATACTTCTGTCTTTTTTTGCATAAAATGCATATAAGACTATTGTGTTTTCAGTCAGTGGTTCAGTCGAGGGTATAGCGAGTCTGCCTCGACGAGCGTTACTAGTATAAATACTGCTAGTTATTTCGTACCACTAATCGATTCCACAAAGTATGAATATAAATGGTTTGCTAATTGCCTTGGTTTTCACCGATTAAGTTTTATACTGACGATAACTACTGCGACTCACATAGGTGTACTTCTAGAGGATAATGAACGTATAGAAAATAAAAAATCTCTCTTTCCTCACGATGCAGTTCTATTTTTTGGTAAATGACTTTTTTCGTTCTATTAGTCGTTAAATACCATAATCTCAAGTGGAAGCAAGATAAGCAGCGATTGTTTCTGTTATCTATGAATACTGCGCAACAGCGACAGTACACAAGAATGACTTTTAGTGCAGGAAATAAGCAACATATGTGATTTCTCTGCGTGTAGAACAAAAAACGTTTCTTCGTTTGGCATATGCTATTTTTCTTATTTTATTACGCTACGAACTAACATCGAAGTAGAGTTTAAAACACAATGTTGCAGCACTCACGATTTCTTACTCTCTGTATTAATTATGCATGTATAGATTCGAAAAAAATGCAAAAGAAGAATATGTGAGCTTACATGAAGACGACAAGACAGGTAATGCAATCGAGTATATAGAAGTACTAAAATATACAGCCAATAAAGAACGTTGGATGATAAAGATAAGGACGAAAGACATATTGATTGCTAAGGAGAATGTGTCATTATTAACAAAAACAAATTCGCATTTTTCCAAGAACAGATAAATTCATACAGTCGAAATACGCACAAAATGTTAATCACGTTAACTAGCGCGAGTATAATTGATATTTGTCATATTCACAGCCACCTCTTCCGGATATGAATAACAACATGTTGTTCCTCGTTAACAGACAAAAAATTACACTTTTTAAAGTTATATAGCGGCAAGAATAGATAGACGATAATATATGCGAGTTGGCAATATTTTGAAGAAGAAATGAAGCAAGGTGTGCTAATTTACAACTTCAATTAAAGCGCCAAAAAAGAACTCATTAAAAATCCATGAATTAATTGTTTGTTTTACTATCATATATTCATAAACGAAACAAAAAAAAACGTTTGATAAAAAGAATATTCATAATAAATATCTCTAATGGCTAGTTGGAAACTTAAAGAAAAATTAACCGAACATGACATTTTCCACATTTTCGTATGTATCAAAAAAATACGAGCAGGGGACGAAAAAAAATGGTGAGAATTATTTAAAGAATTCAATCAGAGTGATAATGATCAATTCAAACAGCACAATTTGTACTTCTTCCAATTATTTGGATGAATATAGAAATTTAATCACAAAAACGATCATAACTGATGAAAAGGATAAACGACAAAATCTTTGATCAGATACGTTTTTCTATTTTCATGTTTTTAACAAAAAAATCTATTCTAAAAAGGTCTTCGTTGATGCAATTTGATCGGTTTGTTGTCTCCCAGTTGCATCTATAGAATTAACAAATTTAAATATGCTGAATAAGAAACAAAATGAGATTCCAAATTATGTAAATGACCTTGTATTGTCTTCATAAATTAAACAAATTTCATAGACTAAATTTTAAACCGAGAACTGAAATTGATTATTTTTCAAATAAATTTTGGATTTTATCTGTCAAGTCGTATAACAAAGTAGATTCTGTCGTTGATTTTTAAAAGGAATCGTTATTGTATAGATTATATTGAGAAAATAAACTTGGATTAAATCAACAAGTTTTGACTGAATTACATAGATATTGTAGATCACAAATGCAGAAATTTGTGTTAATAAGACATAGATTATAAAAACATCTACATTCATTATGACGCTTAGAATCAATGAAATTCTCCAGACTATCCTAATAGCTGCCAGATTAAATGATTATAATCATTTATAATACAATATGGTTTGCTTTAATCTCAAATAAAACTTCTTCATTTTTGTTTTCAAACTTTGTATCGACAGAGAAGAAATGAATCAAATAATAGACACAAAGCTATAGAATCGCCTTCTCAGACCACCAAACATAATGTAATTTAAGATTTGAACATCACTTTAAAAAAAAAGAAAAGAAAAGAATAATAATTCATATTTTAGAACTAATTTATGGATTGAGATCGAACTCCAGTGAATAAAGATTTCATCTCGCATATGGCAAAACGAAATACAATGAATTTTCCGAAAAATAAATCCAACTCGGATTTTACTTTGACGAACGTATAAAGTGCTTCAATATGTTAGTCAAGAAAACTAAACATTGAACGCATATCAAAATATACCTTGGTATGTAGATAAAAAAGGTAAAATTTTTATGTAATAGAAGCATTCAACCCGAATATTCTTTGTATATAAAATGAGTGTCACTTGTGTCGAAAGTTTATATTCAATTGTTTTTGTGCACATGCACATGATATTGTAGAATTTGTTTAACAGATTCATCATGCACTATTGAATCATACTTAAATCATGTCTTGCGAAGCACTTGGAAAGAAAAGTGCGACTAATGATATCATAAATTTAAAACGAATTTTTCCAGTTACACGTCTTTTGGAAACTCAATAGTTCATCTCTGTTTCTTGTTGACATAGAAATCATAAGTATACCGCAGATCTTTCAAATCTTATTGAGTTCAAACTACACTACAGTCACCTTTTCATACAGCGACAACTGCACAGGGAGCGTTGAAAGGCAGCTGTATTACTTTTCTTCAAAATATTCCGAATATTGCTAGCAGTTTACCACTAGCAATAGACGATTTATGCGACACGCTGAAAGTAATATTTATCGGTGCACGTCCTCCTCAACGCATCCAACTTAAGAGAGTTCTTACAATCCGAAAGAAAAAGGTGGCGGAAGCTCTGCATTGGTTAAAAAAATACAATAGACTTTATAAGGACGTCGACATAAATCAGGATAATATTATGAAACTACCAGAAGATGATATACCAGAATCGATCATGTTAACAATAGAACAAAACATTGGTGACGAGGCGACACAGCTATCTGAAAGAGCTGGCTATATTCCAGATCCTTTACTACATTCAACAGAATCAGACACATCAGACAGTGTTCCTATGAACAATAGGTATATATAATTCT
>CAJNOJ010000918.1:0-16015 GCA_905250025.1 Adineta ricciae | reverse complement strand
TTTTCTAGTCGGATTCCAATGCAATTCCGTTTCCAGGAATCCGATCGGATTTTGTCGGATGGTCGGATCCGGTAAGATCCGATCGGATCCAGCATCGGATTTGTTGACCTGGGAGGAGGTTAAATCGCACTCAGTGGATTATTACCAACAATACCGAATATGCTTCGGTTCGGTAATTGTTCTTTCACAGAATTAAACCGAAAACAACCAGTTGTTCAAAAGTTTGTAATTAAAAACATAAATATAATCAAGTGCATCGATTCTTTTTTTACTACGTAATAATAGTACTTGGATATATCGGATGATAACTCGATCTGCAAGATTTTGCAGTTAATTGAAGAAAATGATGGAGTTACATGGAATAGCCATGGGATGTAAACAAACATTATAGAATGTAGTATAAAACGGAGTTTCGAAAAGTCAAAAACCTGATTATGTAATAAACTTAATAATAAGTGCGACGTATACTTGTGTATAATATAACGCTGAATCGTCTAAATGATGATCTTCATGATCATATACATCTTTATCTGACAAAAGGGTTATAATCATGCAGTTGTTTGCCAAAACTAACAGGCTGTATATCTTGAAGTGTTATTTGAAGGCAATCAACTTTCACCTTAGTTCTGTGAGTATCAAAACTCCAGATGACAGCGACAGAGTATAATAATATGTAACAATAAGCAAGCCATATTCGTAGAAAACTGTCTCAAATAATTGATAATGCTTCTATTATCGTTCAATGTACTTTGTTCGTTTTAAGGAAGCGATAGAGAAGAAAAACTAGGTTTATTGTTCATATCATGATAATAACATCATCGCTTATAATTGTATTTGGGTAATGATACGAACATTCATCCTTACGTCATCCATTACGAATGTTTCATAGAAAACGAAGAAAAAAATTCAGAAAAGATAGTGTTCATCATTGTTAGTCTGTTGGTGAAAATCATCTCAATCAAGTTAATGTGGCATATATTCGCCTAGCTCCTCTAGTAGCACCACATCTGAGATAATACGATATTAAATAATAATTTCCAATCACAGTAGAAAACGACTGAAATAGATAATCATAATTTCCACACGAATCGTAAACGCAAAAATTCCCTGAATAGCATGAATTTGTTATCGTATGAGCATAATAATTAGTTGATTTACAATTGACATCGTTGTTACAAAACTGTGACCAGCCAGATAAGTCTCCCGTTTCAAAATCACCATTAGTGAGAACATTTGTACTTGTGTTCATATCATTCACAGATATATCATCTAATAACCAATAGGAATTAGCAGGCCCTCCAGCATCACCCGATGCTATAAACGATAGAGTTGATGAAGATTCATTTGCCGTGAAGCCATAAGTGTAATGTGTATACGTGGTCGACGCATTTGACGACGACAAAGTGAAGATTTGTCCCGGAGGATTGTAAACACTGAGACACGATGGTGCTATTGAGAATTAAAATGACATTCAATACACAAGACTAACTGTATAATCAGCAACTTACTTGTTGTTGTTGTTGTTGATGTTGAACTTGTGGATGTTGATGTTGAACTTGTGGTTGATGATGTTGAACTTGTGATTGATGTCGTACCTATTGAGAAACGTGTAAAATAATTATAGTAAGTGTAGATTCGCAAACCTTTCTCTCATAACTCCCATTTCAAACTACGCTCCTTATTACTATACAAATCAATCGAAACATCCATCTTCGAACTTATTCATGCATGAAGCCGAAAAGCCCAAATAAGCATATACACTATTCCTGAGAATATCTTAAATCCTGCCAAGTTCGGTCTCGATCTATACCAGATCCTCAATCGTACTTTCAAACTACATTTGAATACATACTTGTTGCTGAAGTTGTCGAAATCGTAGTAGTTGTAGTGCTTGTTGCCGAAGTTGAAGCTATTATTAGAAAAAATAATCATGTATCGGATTGTATTAAGAGAAAAAGTTGAGGAGATGTCACGATTCGTGACCTACCGTTTTCTTTTATAAATCTGGTCAATTGAGAGTTTAAATTGCCAATCTATTGTTGAACATGCAGTGAAAAACGGTTGATTGTAATGAGTTCCATTAAATTTCAAAGATTTTCTCTGAGTTCAGGCAACTTTTGCATATATTTTAATATAGTTAAATGATCTCATCTCAAGATTCGTTCGGGTAAAAAAATTTCGAAATTGCTTCTTTTTTTCTCATTAGATCTAATTGAATGATTGGCTCGGGTATGGCACATTCAAGTTCAAAAAATGTGTTGTGAAACACAATTTGAAAGAGCGTGTTAAAATGTTTAAGAGTAGAAATTTGGATCCACCCCTCCTAGACGTAACCGACGGCTAAAAACCTCGTCACAGCGCTAACAACATATACAATGAGCCAATATACACCCACTTTCATCCTCTATTCATGTATCTATGAAGATTATCACAGATAGTTCACATTTTGGCAATGATGCAAATGCAGAACAATTATTTAGCAAAGATCTCCGTTGTAATACTAGAAACAGATACATCGCTTTTCTCATTTTCAATTCAGCCAGGTGTTGGGCTGAAATCTTTTTTTATAGTTAAAATAGCGTTCGTCAGAGTAATCCTGGATCAACCTCGAACCTTGACCACATGACTTGTCTAAGATATCTATTTATTTTGACGGTCTATCACTATAACTTGAAAATCAGAGCTTGCATCTACTAGAATAATTAAAATTGAGAAAAGGTCGTAAGCCCCCACAAATTTCTATTCAAGTAAGAATGCGCAAATCTATGTCATCCTATTGTTTTGATTCATATTGACTTACTTGTTGATGTAGTTGTGGTAGCAGTCGACGTTGATGTTGTCGCTGTTGTAGTCGTCGTAGATGTTGTTGTCGTCGTTGACGTCGTTGACGTTGTTGTCGTCGTTGTCGTTGATGTTGTGCTCGTAGCAGTCGTCGTTGATGTTGCTGTTGTTGTAGTTGTCGTTGATGATGTCGTTGTTGTAGTCGTCGCTGATGTTGCTGTTGTAGCAGTCGTCGTTGATGGTGATAAGGTAGTTGTATGTGCTATAATGATCATGTTGTTATTATGTAAAGATAAACTAACATGAAAAATAAAAAACGCAATGCTTACGTGCGGCAAAAATAAATACAGAACCAATAGCTACAGTAAATAGAAAACCAAAAGTGACGGCCAAGCAAATGCAGCACACAACTGGATTGTCACAACATATCCTACGATTAAGAGCCATAGTGATAAAATAAATGAAATATACTTATTCAGATAGCGAGCTGACATATGACTGACAGATTGTGATCCTTATTACTTAACTCAAACAGAACAGATATTTCTTTTTAAGTGCAGTGAAATATTCAATACTCAATTGCAAAATAGAAAGCACTCGAAAAAGAGACAATTAAATATAATAAGGTTAAATTTTTTACTATAGTATATCCTCCAAGACTATAATTGAATATTTTGACATACTTACATTTGATATCCTTCTTCGGCATTTGAATTCCTTACAGTTTCCTCCCATGTATCTTCGATATCTTCAATCCTATCATCCTGCATACATTTCACCTGTGTGTTCATTGACTAGAGAATAAAACATAAAATTAGATGAAGTAATTTTCTTTGGACTCAAATATGGACTTACCGATGTCGAAGTAAAATTCCTATTGTTGCTTATTGTGTCAATCGGTGAAGCTTGACTTGGACGTAAGCAAGTATTACAAAGACAACAGAAGTTCATGAAGACGCGCACGAACAGAATATTTTTTATTCTCATCTTGAGTAAAATCACTTGGCCAATAAATTCAATTTTTGTGTTATACTAAATCGAACTTTCTTTTCTTCGCGAAAAAATGAGCGAAATCGTAATTTTAAGCACTTCTATTTGCATCCTTCTTGAATCAAAAAAAGGTGCATTCGGAAGCCAATAGTAGTTTTCCATTTCAGATTAAATTAGTTCCATAGAAATTGAAACTTCGATGCATTTCACAAAGGATAATACATTCGAGTTTTGATCTATTTTTATATTAATATCATCAACTTGTTTGGCTACGCACAATGAAATTCCACAAAAACATATATACTTACACTATATCTCGAGGGTGGTAGTCAGAGTCTCTTTAGTATCTTCAACCTATAATTCACATCTATATTTTCATCCTCAGGATACATAAGAATAACTAAACATATATTATAGCGCTCGAAACGTTGGTGTTCAAGTAAAATCTCATCTCACAAAATTGAAAAATGTTATTATTATATTAGCGAAACAAGATCATAAAATTCGTTTGCATTATTATTATTATTGACACAGACAGTGTATCTCTCATAATGACATTTTTTTACTGAATTTCTGAATGAATTTGATGCATGAAACAGTATAAGCTATTTTGCTATTCTATTAATACACATCTGTGTTTGAAAGATTTTTATTATTTTGTTTGTTACTTAGTGTGCATCGCTGGATTATGAATAAATTTAGATTATCCTCAAAGCGAAAATATCATTGATGATTTGCGTGTCTTAATGTTAATGCATTCATCGATTCCTGATTCTCTTAAATTTGATAATGAAACGAAATATTTATTCCTCCGACTGAAAAGAGGGCCATATGAAAACGGATGGTTTGAGTGGTGGGTTACTGGCAATAGGTGAATGTTCGATGATCGAGAACTCTTGGTCCAAAGTGCAATCGTAGGATCAACGCTCAAAGATTAAGTGTAGAAATTATGCATTTTACATGATTGTCCAATCAGACAACAAGTCTTGAATCAAGACTCTTGATGCTTCAAAGGTTTTCGCATGATAGAAAGTCAGAAAGGAAAAGAATTTACAGTGAGAAAATGGCAGTAGGAGATTCGAGCAAAAATGTCGAGAATAAAGAGACAAAGTTGTTGTTAATGAGCAGAACAAAGTCCAGTAATTGAGCAAGTGTGTATATATATAGTGTTTACTCCTCAGTCGAGGGTACAACAAATCAGCCTCGACGAGCGTCACTTATTTATTAATTTTATCAAATGAAAGTGCATGTAGTCAAATCGAAATATAATCAACTTGTATAACCAAAGATTTCGAATAAGTTACCATAAACTTTGATTTACTTATTTTCTTTGGTAGATTTTTTAATCAAACATCAGTATCGCATTTTCTACCGCAGCGTACGCGGAAACCATAGCGTCCCATGAAGGGCTAGATAGTAACGAAAAAGTGACAAATACTTCAATTCTCTCTATTATCTTAACAGTTCGTAGGTAGTTAAATGCATCCCGAGAGGACACTTAACGGGTATTTTAAACCATAAAACTTAGAAAAAAAGATCACTTAACCTCACCGTTTTAGTTTGAAAGTGAGACTGATATAATTTAGTCCTATAACATAATCATCCACGCTCCTCATACTCAGATTTGCGCAACAAATTTCATGAATGTGATTATAAGGCAGTTTCTATACGATTTCTCTGTACAGTTGTTCCAACCGTATTGGGACGTTGTCCACATCGACACAATACCAGAATCCATTTCTTGAAATCAGGAAGTACACCGAGATACATCCATGGAAGAAAAAGGCATATTCCATAGATGAGATCGAGTAAATAACCCGATTGAACTGCAGAAAGGAAATTCGGATCGACGAATATTTGATAGACTCCAACCACAAGACATGGTCCCCATCCAATGATGTAAAGAGTCGAAACACAAAACAGTTGTCTAATCATGTGTCGTTGTTGTCGCCAAGACACATTTTGTTGACGACGATGTTTCTGTTGAACAACTCGCATAATCAAGAAGAAATTAGCCAAAGAATCAATGCACATTGGTGACCCATTATTCACTAACCAATCGTATGTTCCCCAAAATCTATCATACATAAGATAACAATCAGTAAATCCGCATAGATTGTTGGTATAATCATACGGTATACGACCATCGCATGGATAGAAGAAAATAATGCATGCATAGAATGTGATCGGATAAACTAAACAAAATAATATTGGCAGATCATAGAATACGATATGTTTCCAGCGAATGCGTAAGACATGACTGCTGAAAATGAGTATGTGTCGTTGAATAGACATAGTTGCCACGAGAAACTCGCTGGTTGCGTACAACGTGAATTCGAAGAATGTCCAAAACATACAAAATCTTGGACTAGCTGAGCTGACATAACCATGATAATAGAAGTGAAGAGGAAGAGGAAGATCAAAAGCTAATTGAATCAAATTGATCGTCAAAAGAATACAGAGAATTTGATTCTGTGGAGAACGTAGAACTGGACGATGTGTGAAAAGAAAGACGAAAATGAGTAGAGAAATTAGAATAGCTGGAATTTGCAGGACAAGTATTAACCAGAATTTGACTTGATGAAGAATAAATTTCTGGTCCACAAATACTTCCATATCAGTCGTATTCAGATTTGCCATCCTTTGAAAGTAAACTTACGTTTAATCTATTCAGCTATCAAACATTCCATAAGATACGCGTATTTCCTCTGTATATTTCTCAATGTGTACATGCATATCGCGCTTCTCACAATGCTGTCATTATCTCTTACGATAAGTTGTCAATCTCATGGGTAACTGGAATAAATGCATGAAAGCGTATTGTTTAATTGTCACGACAACACATATATTTTTTGTGGTGTATTCCATCGTGTAGCGAGCGGTAGCATCAAGCCTGAATTAACATTTGCTCATGTTCATTAAACATGACAAACAAAATTTGAATGATATGGCAGTTTTTATGAGAAAATTATTTTTCTAGGTAATTACCTGAAAAGAATATTTTGTTATCATCTGATCTTTACCCGAAATTCGTTTGAATTTTTTTAAATCGTAAAACCTTCACCAATTTATTTTAGGCAATAACATATATCAACTAAGCAAGCACACGAGATAATGTAATATTTTAGAACGTACTCTGAAATCGACCATGAATCACATTTTCACAACTACGTCAAAGTTCATCGTGTTGATAGAATTCTCTTGATCCATTTGTCAAGTTCCTGATTAACAGCATTCGGATTTTCTTCCATCACCCAGTGACCAGTATCCACTGCAATTGTCTCCAAATCGACAATGTATGGATTTGGTCCTTCTAAGAAAGCGATAAGACTTACATAATCTTTTGTTCCTCCCATAAGAAGTACAGGTTGTCTAATAATCGGATCGAGATTCTTTTCAACATTCCATTCAATATTCGCAATCTCCGCTTTGTACCAATTTAGTTTAGGTTGCATTCCCTCAGCAAGATATCGTCGAAAGATTTCATAATCTTCTTCCGTCATATACGAACCTCGAGTAGTTCGATTTCCATTGATTAACCAGTTTCGAGCTTTTCCAACAGGAGCTAAATCTGTTTTCCAAAGTGTCGAATCACTGGCAAAGGCAAGATCAATGAAGCTGTCCAAATTATTTTCGATGATCTCTGCTGCATCTTCTGCATCAAAAAATTTCCAATAACCCAATATTTCGTATCCAATAGTTTCGCGTGAAGCCTCAATTGCTTTGTCAAGATCGAATAACGCTGGTGCAGAATATCCACCACTGATCAGCGCAACACCTAATGTTTGTTGAGGATGATACAAAACGAAACGATTTGCTAGATGAGTTCCCCAATCGTGCCCAACGACAATAACATGACTGACGTGCAAATGATTGAGTAGAGTAATGAGATGTTCAGTCATTGACTTCATCTTGTATTCGTCTCTGTTCAAGGGTGAGTATGTCTTACCGTAGCCCATCAAGTTCGGCGCGAGAGAATCGTATCCTTGCCGTGAAAAATATCCAATTTGATGACGCCAACTGTGAAATGACGATGGAAATCCGTGAATAAACAAGATAGTTGCCTTTGTAATACCATTCTCGTCTCCTTTAACATAAATGTACTCGTAATTAATGCCGGGAGAAACTTCATAGTTCTGTGGTGTCAATACTAGAGGAGAATATCGCTCACGAGTGTTGACATCATCAATATTACTCAATGACACCGAAGATACAATAACGAAAAGTGACAACAAATTAATACTGTAGTTTATAACAGTACTCATTTCTTTGTTCTTATTTTCGTGAAGTAAATGATGTATACAATGACAAACAACAAAATATATCTTAATACCATACTTTTTTTCATTCATCCTTTAATTCCTTTCTTTTCTATTCGTCCCACTAATACTGTATTCTATTAATCTATTATTATTCATAGTACCAACATAATCCAACTAACACCGGTGATCGACAGTGACATTTTTATTAAAAAGAATCTATTCTAGATACTCGTATTGTTTGATGGAGATAAATTTGGCCTATACTTCAAAGTATTTATACTACGACAAGGGCATTTTCAAGCAAATAGAACATTTCTTCTTGATAAGAAAGAAAATAAATGAATCGACTTTATAACTCTACTTTGTTATCTTGTTTTTTTTTAAATATCTACAAAGTCTACTTGAACAAATAGTTTTTGTTAATATTTGAAAATGAAAGCTGCTCGTTATTATGGTGCAAAAGATATTCGCATAGAAGAAGTTCCAATTCCTTCAGTGAAGAAAAATCAAATCAAAATTCAAGTGAAATATGCTGGTATTTGTGGATCAGATTTACATGAATATTCTCGTGGTCCAATAACAATTCCTTTGAAAAAACCTTATCCATTAAATGGACACGAAGGTGCAACAATTATGGGACATGAATTATCTGGTGTTGTCGTTGAAATCGGAGATAACGTTGATTGTAATAACATCAAGATAGGTGATCGTGTTGTTGTTGAGCCATTCTTTCGAAATCCAAGTAGTTTTTATACACAAAATGGTCAATATAATCTTTCAGATCCAGTTGGTGGTATTGGCATAACAGGAAATGGTGCTTTTGCGAAATATTGCGTTGTTGAAGATTATATGGTACATAAAATACCAGATAATGTTACTTTTAAACAAGGCGCATTAGTCGAACCAGCTGCAGTGGCTGTTTATGCTGTGCAAAGTAGTGGTTTAAAATTAGGTACGTTTTTATTATCGTTTTAGAAAGAATTCATTGATCAATTCTAGACGAAACATGTGTAATCTTTGGTGCTGGTCCACTCGGTTTACTTTGTCTTCAAGCTGCAATGATTGTCGGTGTTAGTCGCACTGCTATTGTAGATATTGCTGAGAAACGTCTGGAAAAAGCGCGTGAATTGGGTGCGACATTAGTTATTAATGGAAACGATGATAATGTTCCTCAACAAGTTAAACATTTGACTGATGGTCTTGGTGCACACGTTTATTTCGATGCAACTGGTGTCGAGGCAACATTTACTACAGGTATCGCATCTTTGAGAAAAGGTGGTCGAGCTATGCTACTTGCAGCATGTGCACAAATGGTACCGCTGAATACAATGGATATAGTTGTGCGTGAAATAAGAATTCAAGGAATTCTTGGTTATCCAAATATGTTTCCTCAAACAATTCAATTGATTGATCAGAACAAAATGAAGGTTGAACGAATTATCACAAAAACGATTCAATTAGATGAAATAGTTAGCGAAGGATTTGAAGTTTTATTGGATCATCCTCCAGAGGCAAAAATTCTAGTCGATATGGACTTATCTTAGGCCATGATCGACATTGATTTTCACGGTAGTTTTCGGACGAAGATGTGAACGTACATTCACGATGTTTTCTCATTCACAACCACAAGATGTATGACATTGGTTTGATTTATTTTTAAGAAATAAAATTGAAGAGTAAAAATCATTTGGATGTGACTCAATGTTAAGGGACTTTTCAAATGACTTATGCGAACTATTAATACCTTTTAGAATAATGAAAAAGCATTGTCAAATACAACACTTTTACAGGGGGGTGGGGATTGGCTCATCAACTTTGGTATTTTTAACAGTTTTTGTTGAACTGGTGATTTGTTAAAATGATTTAGTTACGATATTCGTGATCAGTGTTAAATTCTGAGCAAAATAGAAGAAAGTTTGCTGATTTTGACTAGAGTTGAAAAAAAATTTTTTTTACTCGATCCTGTGGTCCTCCAGGGGCATCCGTCAAAAAAGTAAAAAAAATAAAAAGAGGTTTTTCGGTGGAAACAAGTACATCATTTTACTCAGAATTTGATGCTGACTCCGAATAACGAATTATTTTTGAAAAAGATTGTTGTTAAAAATCGCTCTCCCATTGTTTATCCTTTTTTTATGAGTAGGACTCATATGATATTGAAAAATTCTTAGAGATATGAGTGAGAAAATGGTTCAGTCTTGTTTAGTTTTCCAAGAGGAATCATTCTGTAAAAAAAATATCATTGATATATTTTCTTATTTTAGAACAAATTTATTTTTAATAATGTCCACTGTTTTTTAACGTCTTTATCCAATTACCCCGTATGGGGCAATAGGAAATATTTTTTTATAATTTTTTTTTCAATTATACCCAAACAAAAGATATTTGAAGCGAATTTTTAAAATGAAAAATAGTTAGCAATCGTAGACTGTAACTCAGTCTACCAATTTATGAAAAAATTTTCTAATAATGTCTTTTAATTGTTGAAAAAAGTTAATTTTACTCGTCTCTAGTGAAATATACGGATTTATTCAATTTCCCTCTCTCCTTTGCATATCTATCCATTTACCCCGTGTGGAGCAATTGGAAAGGCAGATGGAAATACGTACCTGTAAGTCAAAACCAGGCGATTTTTGCATAGATATATAGAGCGGCATTGATTCCATCTACCTATAAAGTTTCAGAAAAAAATATCCAGGTTTGAAAATGTTACAGGAAAAAGAAAAAACATATCCAGTTGCCCCACTTTACTCTATATCTCTAACATGTTGTTTTATTTAACAAACAGAAAAGTCATGTAACTTGGTTTAGGCTAAACTTTACTATTTGTTGGAAAGAAACGAATGAGTAATATATCGACAAGAACAATATTTACACGACGCGACGAAGATAAGAACGAGAAAGGAAGTATTTATCATACGACACATTGACGTGGCATACAATACGGTTTCCATTATTTCGACGCATATAAAAAGATTGGAAGCGTCTGGTTGATTAATACGATAAAAATAAGATGTCTTTTCATACTGTTATTATCGACGATGAACTTGAACCTGCTAAAGTTCAATTTTCACCCGAGCAATCATTATCTTCTGTGACAAACTATTGGCTTTCTAAAGTGGAGGAAAATCAAGATTTACGTCCACATGAATCATTTCAAAATTATTCGTCCTTATATACAGTTTCTAATGGGCCACATACAGAAACATCAACAAATGCTGTGTTACAAGCCTTTATTTCAGCCTACAATCAACACCATGATTTAGTGTTATCTCCGGATGATATGTGGATGGTAGTGTGTATGAAGTTTGCCGATTATGTCAATGACAATGCTGAGAAATTACGCTCTCTCTTTGTCGAGCATCAGGAAGGGAAAATAAAGTTAACTGTGGCAGATCTTCTCGGAGAAAGGGAATGGGATGAATTCTTCAACGGAATGAAAGTGAAAATAATGAAAAATGTCAAAGGTGATGTTTGTAATGTGTTAGCGGCAGATTTTACAACCACCGGTAAAGTTGAATCGATTCTTTCAACGGCATGTATTATGCATGCGTTCAAACCCTACTTCGACTACCGTCGAGTGATGTGCATCTGTGGCATTCGACAAGTGCATTTCATGGGTAGGTATATGAGGATGAAATATAGTGTAATACATCCTAATAGAGTTTTACTCAAGCGAAAGATATATTATTGAAGATAATAGTGTTGTAGAGCAATGACAAATGAATAATGTTTCTCTTTTTAGGCACTCTTAATGATTGGCAATCACTTTATACGAAAGCGCAACAATTACGATCATTCAGCAACGACAAATTTCGTCTCTATATCGATGGTATTTTGCCGATCTTCAATGAGTTCATCGAAACCTACCAAGGCAATGTAAATAAACAGTTCTGGATTAAAGTATGTGATATCACACGAGATACAGGCTTGAGATATGGCGGTGGAGGATCGGGAAAACTAATCACTGGGTGGGTTCTGAAGCTGTTTGGTTTGTCGACTGATCGAACGATCGATCCGACTTATATAAAGCTACCGAATATTCGTGTTCCAGTTAAGCTTGAAGACGAGAAAAGCGGCAAAGTAACGCAGTGTTATATTGTTGGTGGCTTTCATGGCATTTACTCGGTAGAGAATCGACACAAACCTGTGATGAGTTTATCGGTCATCCAAGAGACGAAACCATCTGTATCAAAAGAGGAATTCATGGCTAGACTCGAACATGAGTCGAATTTTGAAGAGTAGAGATTGATGTTCATTTTCGAAGTTACATAAACATTTCTTTCATTTTATATTACTTTAGAGAGTTTTGCTTTGAAATAAGTTTATAATGCAAATTAATTATCTACCAAAAAATAAAAACTTTAACCAAATCGAAATGTATGACGGTGAGGGTTCGCTGGATTAAAGGGTCTAAAGAATTTTATAGATTAAATATAAAATACACCGGGATAAAATTTATTATTCGTGGACCCTTCATATTTTTCTAATGCAAAATTTTCTTCGAAATAATGGATCTTATTGAATAAATCAAAATATTAACTTGAAATGAGGAAAAGTGTTCGTATTTTTTAGTATCTGAAAGATTCCTACCTATTAGGCATTAAATGATCAATGACTACGGTGAAAAAGGTCTTTCAAATGTGAAATTATTTGATTTCAATATATGCTTAAAGAAAAGATCAATTTAACGAAAATTGAATGATTTTATTTGAAGAATTGAAAAATGAAGTAAAAAAAGAACTGAAAACGATAGATTTCTTTGCTTTTTTTCTTCAATATCTATTAAACTTCATCATGATTTTGTCCAAAGATCTCTTTTACACAAAAAACTGTCAATACAATCCTTCAGATCCGGTCAGTGGAATGGATTTAACGGTGAATGATACTTTTGCAAAACATTATCTTGTAAAAGATTATATAATATATAAAATACCAGATAATGTTATATTTGAAGAAGGCGAATTAATCGAACCAGCTGCTGTGCAAAGTAGTGATTTAAAATTAGGTAAGGTTGGCGACAGGCAAAAGTGGAGCAGATTTTTTTTTGTTGAATTTTTTATGTGATATGATGCAGCTTGATGCGCTGAATCCGAATATGTATAATTTAATGACATAGAAAGTCGTCTTCCAGGAGAAATCTTCAAAATACTACAAAAACCGAGGTTTTCGAAAAATCAGGATTTCCACTCGAAATTTGACAGTAGGGCTTTCAAAAAGTATGTTATACCTTTGGAAGTTTCTGCTCCTGATTCAGCATCAAAAACTGATTCTAGGACACTACTTTTTAGCGATTCGACTCATGTCTTTGTCATTGAGAAAAGTCAGTTTTGTTAATATGAGGACGAATTGAGTGCCTCTCGTTAAAAATGCATCAACTCATTTTCTATTAAAGATATACATTTTTTTCTTTCATCGTTCGACTTCCTAGATGCCCTAGATATAATCTACGTATCCTTTTCCCTTAATCCACTTTCATTCCCAAGATTTCATCATTTTTTCCACGTGTTCTATCGGAATTTTTTTTCTTTGATTTTTAACACTATTTTCGCTTTATTTTCTTCTTTTTGAGCAACTTATATGTTTATAATGATAAAGATCTTTCTAATGACTATTTCTTTTGAATACCTATTGAAATATCCTTAGGGTGAACAGACGCGGTAAACAAAAAAATCAGTCATCTAGCCTGGTATTAGTGATTTGACGATGTGAAATCACGTTAGCTTTGCACATGGAACTGAAATACATTTTCAGTACATCTTCGTATGAGTCACCACGTTCATATGCGATCAAAGTACGCCAGAATCTTCTGATAAGTTTAAAAGAAACATTTTTCTCAATAAAATTCGTTCTGGATTTTTGAATTAACTTGAGCATTGTAGGAAACGTTTGATCCGTTCGACGTCTAATATACTGCTTCAAATGTGCCCATAGTCCTTCTATTGGATTCAACTCGCAATGAAATTTCGGCGAGAAAGTTATTGTTACACCATATTCACTAGCAGCTATTTCCAATTTTGAAACCTTCAAGTTAGAACAGTATATTAGTCAATCACATGTAATTTGAGATCATCATTCGTAGAATACTCACGTTCTTAAATGCTTCATGTAAATTAAGTAGGCGTTTCAGCTCTTCTAATTTTACTTTTGGTGGAATGTCAATGTCCAACTCCTTAGCCAAGTTAAGTAAACCTTTTGATTGCCCTTTGTTTACACCAGTTGTGAAAAAACAGTCAATGGTAAGTTGTTTGCCATGCTTATCTCTGTAGAATATTTTCTCAGTTGAACAACGAGTTCCGGGCTTCATTCCAAAATCTTCAACAGAATATTGTTTAGCACTATGCGTGCGAGCATTATCGACAATGACATGAAACTTGTGATTTGCGTAAGCTTTTTTGAACGGTAACATTTTGAATAAACGAGTGAATTGATTAATGATCGCATCATTATCAAAATATCCACCGTAGCCCACCTGAATCGACCCAGAAGCTGATCGTTCAATATATTGAATTCCATCATCTTCGAGTAATTCCGGATGTTTCTTTACAGCTGCTGCCCATTCGTCTTGAGAAAGCTGGAAGAAAGGACTTTCAGGATGTGCAATCAAAAAGTCTGACACCATCAGCGATCGTCCTCGGCCCTTATTGAAAAACGAGATAGTATCGTCGGAATAGAACCATCGTTTAGCAGCTGTTTCACCACTTCTGAAGCACGATTCATCATGAACTATAGAAAGAAAAAAACCTGTCTTTTAAGGCTATGAAAAAAGAACTATACATATCAGAACAGTTTGACTTTTCTTTGGGATGTTCCATCGCGGATCTTTTCCTTCTTCAACTCGATAATATTTATCCTGGTTTGTTAGAAAGTTGTTTACGAATTTTGTTCGCGCATCAACGACATCAGGTCTTTCATGGCCAGCCCAATATGGTTTCGCTGTATTTTTGTCGAATTTACACCCCCAACGATTCAAGTCTCGACAGCAACCTCTTTCTGATCGAATTAATTCTTTCGTGGTTTTGGTCTATATGCAACAAAAAAACATAAATAGATGGAAGAAATAAAATACTTCTTACCTCTCCAG
Organism: Adineta ricciae; assembly: GCA_905250025.1. Classification (NCBI taxonomy): domain Eukaryota; kingdom Metazoa; phylum Rotifera; class Eurotatoria; order Adinetida; family Adinetidae; genus Adineta; species Adineta ricciae. Next base: position 901 of record CAJNOJ010000918.1, on the reverse strand, counting down.
TTAGTTTATAATATTCATCATCTACATAACTTGCCAGTTCAGAACAAGTGAAAGATGCTGATTTTCTTTTACAGCCATTCAAAGCGTATAATTTGGCTAAACTTTCTAATTCAGGATAAGTGTCGTAAAAGCTTTCTTCATGTTTACCACCTCTGTTGTCTTGCAGAAATTCTTCTAAGTCTTGTTCGATTATATCTGTACACCATTTGTTGCAAGTCTTCGCGGTAAGTCCACCGATCGCTTTTAGAAATAAATCAATATCTCGCCAAGGTATCCCGAAATACACCAATGATAAATAAACTAATACAGATAGCGGCCGAATGGAAGTCTCTTCCGACAATGCCTCAAATAAGTTTCCAATATCCAAAACGCTCATTTTGTTCTTTAAACAACTATTTTCTTTGTTATTTTCATTTGAGTCATGCAGATCGGTCGGGATATCCGGAACAAAAGCATCATCTAATTCATCAACATTTTTCTTAGCCCAACGACTTTTTATAGCTGCGGTTGATTGAGATCTTCTTTTCGATTTTTGAGGCATAACGAGAAAGAGTGAAGTTACGAGATCCGAAAGATTTTGCGAGGATAGAATGCAAAAAATTTGACAGTGATTTTCTAGTTTTTCCCCTAATACTTATTTTCGATCTTGTCATACCGAATACACTTATCAATGGCTACGAGCTAGACGTATAGTGAAGTGGAATTTCCCTTCACATATCATTCCAGTAGAGGACGCGCCACATTAAGAACTCCAAACACAACGAAAATAAATTCAGGGTGTCTGTTCACCTTAAGGATATTTCAATAAGTATTCAAAAGAAATAGTCATTAGAAAGATCTTTATCATTATAAACATATAAGTTGCTCAAAAAGAAGAAATTAAAGCGAAAATAGTGTTAAA
>CAJNOJ010000917.1:0-16068 GCA_905250025.1 Adineta ricciae | reverse complement strand
GCACCGGTTTTTCATGTGGCCCATAATAACCAGGTGTGACGGTTGACAAGAAACCAGCCATGCCTATAATATAAGTGAATGTTTGAAAACGTGTAATATTAAATAGAAAATGGTTTCAACTAGAGATAAATGGCGCTGTGTAAATCCTTCGGTTATTCTTTTCAATTAAGATCGATTATAGTGGAACTAAATTATCTTCAATTTGGCTTATTATAGAAGTGAACTTTAGATAAGAGCAAGTTCCATACAATTGTAATTGTATGAGTATTTTCAATTTATTCCTTAATTCGTTAAAGTGTATAGAGTTTTGTTTACATTTTAGCAAATAGAATACTGGAATTTTTTTATTATTATAGGTCAAAAGTAGGGAGGAGCGGGTCGGCCCAACCCCGGGCGGATCCGGGTCCAGATTTTTTTCTTTATTCCGGGCCCGGGCCGGGTCCAAAAAAGATAGATCCGCTACTCTCCAGTCAAAAGAGAATAACACATTTATGTGAAGTTGATCAAAAGCAAGCATACCTTTTTTTTTAAAGTCACCGAACGGTCGACCATCCATAATAATAGCTGCTATAGCAGCAGAATCATAAAGTCGTTTTCGCATAGAATCAATTTGTAAAGTATGTCTTTCAGGATGACTTTTGGATTTTAATTGAGTTAATCCATGCTGACTAGCCAAATGGCGTCGGATATTTGCGTTTGTGCCAACACCACAAGAAATGACCTACAATTATATCAGAAAACAAATAACAATTGGAATGTTCAATGTAAAATTCATTACCTTGGAATTAGGACACAAGTTACATTGATAGTTTGTTGAATTAGGTATTTTCTTCGCAAATAAATGTACAGCCGACGGCCGTTGACGCTCTACTGATGTTAAATTATCTGATTCATCATCACTTATGTCACTATTCATCTGTTGACTATTATCATTGTTTTTCTTTGATGATTGAGAAATAGTATTGGTTCTTTTCCTTTTTCTAGTTTTCTGATCATCTTTCGATACAACAGATGAAGCACCATGTTCTCGCATACTTCGATTGCTTGAATACCGATCCGTAAATTTTGTGAATGTAATATTCTCCTCGTAAAAAACGCTATAGATCTTCTCTTTGTCAATAAGCTAGTTTTGATATGAATATGTATAATATTGATCAAATTGTCGAAGACGTAATAACAACTATACGTCATCACATTTTCATAGGTAAAATACATGACCATACAGAACTTCACGAGATGGAAAGAATCGGACTATAGCGAAGCATTTTTGCGGTTTTTGTTACATTAGCTTATTTGTTAGTGAAGAATCAGCGTGAATAACTAGAGAAACAAAGTTCATTTTAATCGTCGGTTTATCTCAAATATTGATAATATTTTTGCGTGAACCATATGCCGCCAATACAATTACTCAAGAGAAAATCGCTCATTTAGATTACAACAAATTCTTTATTGATATAAAATCAATTTATTATTAATACTCTGATCGGTTCAAAATAAATGACATATTCGTTTTTAGTGACATCTTTTGCACACAACCATAATCTCACAAAAGAATAAGTTTTTATAGAAGCAATACTCTGAAAGCAAAGTGAAAGCATCATGCTCTCTCATATGAACCGAGGTAGCCCTTAGCGATTATATAGATGAATATCCTGAGCAAACAGACGTTAACATACATAATTGCATTATTTTACACCATTCACAGAAATAAAACTCACTTCATCGCATCTCTTTTGGATAGTCTTATGCATGGTACAATATATACATAATTTATGTAACTCGATTCTTTTATATAATTAGACAAGTAGTAACATGGATCTTATGGAACTAGTAACTTTTGAAAACGATTCATTTTCTTGTAGAAATCGGTTAAAAATAAGTCAGTTCCTGTCAAAGAACTGGTGGATGCAGATCAGTTCCTGTCAAAGAACTGGTAGGTACAGATCAGTTCCTATCAAAGAACTGGTAGGTACAGATCAGTTCCTGTCAAAGAACTGGTGGATGCAGATCAGTTCCTGTCAAAGAACTGGTAGGTGCAGATCAGTTCCTGTCAAAGAACTGGTAGGTGCAGATCAGTTCCTGTCAAAGAACTGGTAGGTCCAGATCAGTTCCTGTCAAAGAACTGGTAGATGCAGATCAGTTCCTGTCAAAGAACTGGTAGGTGCAGATCAGTTCCTGTCAAAGAACTGGTAGGTCCAGATCAGTTCCTGTCAAAGAACTGGTAGGTCCAGATCAGTTCCTGTCAAAGAACTGGTAGGTCCAGATCAGTTCCTGTCAAAGAACTGGTAGGTCCAGATCAGTTCCTGTCAAAGAACTGGTGGGTGCAGATCAGTTCCTTTCNCCTGTCAAAGAACTGGTAGGTCCAGATCAGTTCCTGTCAAAGAACTGGTAGGTCCAGATCAGTTCCTGTCAAAGAACTGGTAGGTCCAGATCAGTTCCTGTCAAAGAACTGGTAGGTCCAGATCAGTTCCTGTCAAAGAACTGGTAGGTCCAGATCAGTTCCTGTCAAAGAACTGGTGGGTGCAGATCAGTTCCTTTCGGAAGAACTGAGCAGGAAGTTCTTTTGCCCAGTTCCTTTGGATTTGGAACTTCGAACTGTCCTAGGCCTAGAAGCGACTGGAACAGTATCGAAAGCTGCTGGTCAAATACGAAGTTAGATTCCCATTGCAGGAAATCGTTGGAATATCATCGATCCTGCTGTATAGCTTTGACATGGGTAAGCGTCGTAAAGGCATATGCATTGAGACTTGAGCATAAAAAGAAAATATTCAAGTGGAGAAAAGAAGTAAATTACTTGAAGCGAAAGAATTTACTTTAATATGATATTACAAATAAAATGACTATAGGGAAACGGACGTCATACACATCAAAGCCAAACAGTACAATGTGGTTAAATATATCTTAGACGGAAGATTCTTCATTTTGCATTGATGAATGATTAGTGATCATCCACCGAAGCTATTCACGTCCTCATTAGTTAATTTTTTCCATGTTAAATTAATAAAATAGCATTAGCGATGAGAAATATAAGGTATAGCGTTGTATTTATTGTGCTGAATGTCTTTTATAGAAGTGTTCTGGATCTATTTACCAATATTCTATCTGTGATCGTTATATTTTGCTTTGTTCTTCATTGTATTAAAAGGATGTTAATGCATTGATTTCCGTGACAATCACGGTCTCTAAATAAAAACACAGTCATTGAACAGTGATGTGTAGTCTACATTAGATATGGTCAATCGTTTTCAATGCGGACAATGAAATAATTACTTGAGGATCGGTGAACAACGAATTGAAGGATCTTCATCGATTCGAATGGATGAAAATAGGTAAGATAAGACACAGGAATTTACAAGCTTTATTTCAGGACCGAGAAGATACGCTAGTCATGCGTCCAGAAACGGAAGTCGTGAAACAACAGAAGTGTAATTTGACACTCCTGGCGACAATGGTTTTTATGATTATGATGATGATGAGGATTATGAAGATACGAAGAACATTAAATATTCATTACAAAAATTCCTCGACAAAGCATTTATCTGATATCTATGGAGTTGTGGATTGGATGCATGGCAACAAAAACTATTTCCAAAGAAATATCACGATATGTCAGGTGGAAAGACAATCTCGGGTCACCTTAATCAGTTACGTCGTACATGATTGCACGGCAGTTACTGAAATCTACCGAGCAGCGTGCCCCGGACGAAAAACCAATTTAGCCATCGCCAACAAACAACAACATATCCCGATTGAATTCCGAAAAACCACACCGTTGAATCACTGTTATCCAGGCGATCTTTCGGACGTCAGTGGCGACGAAATAGAATTATACTTGTCACAAACCAAAGTAAAATATCAACAAGGTCAAACGAGTCGACCACAGGAACTGGCAATGGAACTTGAATTAGAATCAGATTTCGAACTCGAAACCGACCCAGAACAGCAACCGAAACGAACAGAAGAAGGAAATCCAACGACGAAATAACGAGAAATACAAAGAGAAGAAGCGAACCTGCCCTTCATTTGTACATCGAGTCATACAATCCGTCTATTATTGGTATGATTATCGAAAGATCAGGGCGCAGTCGCAGGAAGATGAAGTACATTACACGCACTAAATTCACATCAATGAAGCAAAATCCGAAGTGACAATCAATTTCAAATCGGAAGAGCTGAAAGAAGAGAGGAAAAAGAAAGTCCCAATCAGCTATTTCACACGCAGTCAATACTCCGAACGTTGGAATTAAAAAGCAAACAACGTTCACACATGCACATGGTCAAACAAAGACAATCACGATAGATCATCGACACATGTTTTGTTCTGTCCGAGTCCAAGAAACCAATCACCACCAAACACGTACCACACACGATCACAGCGAAAGGCGTCAATAATGACTTTGAAATTCTTTTTGTTTGTTAAATTTTTCTTCTTTATCATATTTTTTCAGAAATTCTTTGTTTATGTACGAACATACATTATGTCACGTGGAGGGACGGATGTTAGCGCAGCTTTGTTCTCTCATGTCTATCGCTCTCCGTCGCCATTTATATATACATGTGTGTGCATATGTTTTATGAATAGAGAATAAACCGGAGACACTCTCGCGAAAGGAGAACCACTAACACGTCGTTTGTTGAAGTATTATTACATTGGTTGATGTAAAAACAGGTGATCTTGTTAAAACGAAAATTAGAAGAAATAATTTGTGTTTGAATGTGATATTCATCCGTATTTTCATGTTCTGGAAATATACTGAACTCTACATCATTTGACTTGAGAAGAAAATGTGTATTCTAGGTATAGTTATTGAATCGGTGTGAAGCTAGCAACGGAGAACGAAAAATCATTCAAAACTTTTATGTTCAAATGAATTCCCGTCTATGAAAATGACTTTATTCGGCACCGAATGTGACTCTAGATCGAATGGTGATACTTTTAAGAACGGGAAAACGATTGAATAATTTTTCATTTTCTGGTGCTAACTTCACAATGATCTGTGCATATGACTCAATCATCCTGATCGTGTGCACATAGTTCATGGCATAATGCCATGAAACGAAGAAGTAAGCTCCGTCGCTATCGCTTTTTCGATGAATAAAATTGGCGCCGTTCGATATCGAATTAAATTCTGTGCCGGAAATACTCATTTTTATGGGCGGGAATTTCTTTTCTCAAAATTCTTAGTTTCATGGTGCTAGTTTCACACCGATATAAAAATTTGTATCAGTTGTACTTTCTATTGCTTCTATAAAGCAATAAATGAATTCTATAGCATTCTAATTGGTTGAAAAACAACAGAGGATCAGTGTCAAGAAGGTAGATTGAGAATAACGATTTGAGCTCTAACATGAATTCTCATTCACTTTCACCTTACAATTGGATGACGTGAGTTTGAGTAATTCTTTCTTCTTTGTCTTTGTCTTTGTTTCCTTTACCTTCGCTTTCGTGATTGAAAAATATAGAATTTATTCATGACTATTGAACTGTTTTCTCCTACAATCAATCAAACAGTTATCTTATTGATAATAATTAAAATATCCTTCATATGGATATGGGTATGAATATGGATAAGTATATCCAGTATTATAGCTACCATAATACATGCTATTGCAAAGATTTGTATATGGTGCCCAATTTGTTGGAAAATTCAAAGTGAGAGTTAATGTATTGAAATTGAAAAATTACGTTGTAGGTTTTTCTTTAGAATTGGTTTTCCTACTTGGCTTGGTGTTTGTTTTTGAAAGAGATACTAAATCGGATATATTATCAATTCGTTCCAGTATTAAATGATTCTAGAATTAATCAATTATAAAATAGTTCTCAAATGAAATGTATTATACCGCTTCTTTGTTAGTTGATTTTTGTATTCCCTACAAATAATGAAACATTTGTAAAAAGTATGGAAAGCTTACTAATTACTGGATTATCTTTTATAACACGAACGAGTTGTTCGATTTCAAAAGCACCTACTTTATCTGTAACAAGGTTAAATTTTGAAGCATTCTACGAATAAAAAAAAACAATCTGATCACATTTTTAACCGAAAGAAATGACGACCTTTCATACAATTTTATCCTTTAATGCATTTTGAAATTGTATGCTTCGTGAAATATCAAAATCCATTCCAATAAGACCTAAGATTTAAATACTCTATCCAACAAGTAGCGCAAGTCGTGCCGACTCACTAAACCCTCGACTGACGAGGATAGATATTCTTTTCGTGTCTCAAATGTGAGACAAATAGATCTAACAATTTCATACGCGAAGAAACAATTCAAATGTTTTTGCACACATATATTTAGTAACTTTCGAACACAAAATACTGAATTTTTCCTACTCTTTCTGGAGGGGCATATAAAAACCTGAATTTTATACTACCAATGCAATATGCCATAAGAAGAAAGAAACGGTGATGCAATACAATAAGCGCCAGGGCCACTTCAGTCGAACAACATGACAACCATACACAACATATCAAATGCGTCACGAAGCATAGACAAGGGTAAAAAATATAGAACGTCAATTATCAATCTCAGTCTCCTCTAAGTTGATATCTCTTTCCAAGCATTCTCACCCTCATCTACATACTTCAGCCCATGAACTTCACTACCACGAGATCACTCGCTGTACCATCCAGAGATAGGCAACTCTAACTCCGATTTGTGAATCCAAATGAAACAAACACTCAACGACAAAAGAATATTTATAACATTAGTTTAAATTTACTACGAACAGCAATAATAATCATCAATTACTTGCAGAAGTTTTATTTCTTCGTCTTTGTAAAATTTCCATAGTATTAATAGGTTTACTCAATGGATTAGGATTATATTTGACGCATGTGAATTTAGCTAATGTGCCTTTTGTGATGTCTCTATTTTTCGCTTCCACTACATTTAGCTACGGTAATACATACAATTATTTGTCGCTCTTTTATTAACCCTAAGATCAGTTACAGTTGAATAAAAGTTGGAACACCCTAACCATTTTAAATGCGTTCGAACACCACTCCTAACCACTCCAACCCCACATCAGCTTCATATTCCATTATAAACAAATCAACAAGAACCAAACACCAAATCTAACTAAAATCCTCAGCTCAGGGGACAGAGCCGCTGATCATCGACACCAATCACCCACGTCCACCCCCAAGAATCATCGACGACTCCTACTCACGTTCATACATCCACACATACCCATACACCCACTAATGGGTTCACTCCCCTCTCCCTTCACCCTTCATCCGCACTCTGTCTAGCCTCAGCATAGTAGAAGTTTTCAATGTGTTGAATGATTTTTTTTAAATGTTTTTTTAACCTTTGAACCTTGACCCCGACCTTCACCCCACTACCTACTGTCAACATCCACTCTCAACAACCCTCCTAAACCATGTTTTATGAAGTTTTGGGCTTTTTTCGAAAAAATGCTTTTTGGCTTTGACCTCCGATCTTGACACAAACAGACAAACGTATAAACTATTTTTTCGTATGACCCTCCTTTCAGTTGAGAGAATTTGGAGAATACCACTGACTTTGTTTCGGTAATACTGATGAATCTGTTCATTCAATCACTGATGACATCTAATTCAATTTCAAATGTACATACTTTTCTATTTTTACTCCTATTTCTCTTATTTATGTTTTTCTTCTCACCAAATATGCAACGCTAATCATGAATTGCCGGTCTGTCAGGTACAGGATGTCCGGAAAGTCACCTGCCAAAAGTAAAATCGAGTATCTTAGTCATTTTCCAATGCAATATAATAATTTTTTGTTTGAAGAGCATGATCTCAAGTTTCTTTTAGCATCATTTCAGATCAACAGTATGGTATATTCTACAGGGACTAGAATTCAAATAGTACTTTTGTAACGACAAACTGGTTGAGTAGCTGACCGCTTCTCACGGTATAGATGATTATTGACTGCTGTACATGAACAGATGAACGTGTAACGAAGCGAGAAGATAGAGAACAGCAAGAGATGATATCAATATCGTTACAACTTCTAATGGCTAAACTCGAGTCTCCGACAAGAGTTAGTCGAAAAATGCAGCGTCAAGGTGATAAAAATGCTCCCTCAAGACATACTATTACCTCAATTTATTAAAATTTTCTTGAAATCGGCTCCGTCACAGACCTCAGGCGTTCGGGAAGACCGTCTACAATTACAGATGAGATTGTCGACGAGGTTGACCAAATCTTGGATGAAGACCGTATATGATGCGATGAACTCAGCTTTTATACGATGAGGAGAAGGACCTCCGTGTCTAAATGGCAAAAAAACTGATCCGGATTCTCCAGGATCCATCGAACGAAGGTTTCATCTTTTTCTCAGATGAGTCAACATTCTATCTATCAGACCTTGTTAATAAACACAACTGTAGATTTTGGTCCTCAAGCAACCAGTTTGTGACCGTCGAGGAAGCAAGGAATTCAGCAAAAGTTAATGTGTGGTGTGCGATCTCAAGTAAACAACTTATTGGATCATTCTTTTTCGATCATGAGACTGTCAATGAGGATAATTACCTGAATATGTTGAAAAGCTTTTTTCATCCAATCATATGACGACAAAAATTCGATAAGAAAATTTACTTTCAAAAGGCCGGTGCTCCAATCCACTCTTTTAAACAAGTATGCGTCTGATTGGATGAACAATTCGGTCAAAGATGGATTGAGAGAGGCGGTTCCATTTCATGGGCTCCGCGTTCTCCCGATTTGACACCCTTAGATTTTTATTTATGGGGTTATATTGAAAGCTTGATCTACACCACACCTGTGAACGATATTAACGATCTGAAGGAAAGAATAACGGACGAAATCAAAAATATAAAATAAGAAACATTGAACAAAGTATTCGGAGCTATTGTTAGACGAATGGAACTATGTATCGATGTTGCTAGTGACTCATTGTAGAAGTATCTATGAAATTATTTTTTAAAATAAAAACTTGAGATCATGCTTTTTCAAACAAAAAACTTATTATATTGTATTGAGAAATGACTAAGATATTCAATTTTACTTTTGGTAGGTGACTTTCCGGACACCCGATACATGAAGACCAATTTATTGACAGAACAACAAAAGATAAGATAATATAAAAAGCTGACAACATCGATATTTCTCTTAACAAAATGACATTACAGTATACAACATTGATCTTTGGTAAGGCTTGTTTGATTCTCTACTGATCATTTGTTTTTGTATTCAATGAAAAATAATTAATGCGTTGTTTTAAGTTTGACCAGCTTGTAGACGATTTATGGGCAAAATTTCTTGGCGAACAACTCGATTACGTTGCCAAAATAGAAAGATATTTTTACATTTTACTTTCAATTCAGGTAATGAGAGAACACTCGCAAATGGAGTAAAGATTATAACCCAATAAAAAAAGAAAGAACCATCAAGAAAATAATCAGCAGCGACATAAGATGGTAGACCAGCTGAATATGCAGTATACAAAATCATTGGTGGAAATGATATCAGAAGATACAGAGCAGATATCGGTAACAATTGCACTGCCATTCTCTTGTAATTTCTCCATTCAATTCTTTGATGCATGCGATATTTGTGATACAAAACACGTATCAACAGAGCAATACTAAAGAATACAACAATAAATGTCGGCATAATATAATGAGCGATACTATCAAATAAACCTATCTTTGGACTAAGAAAAAGACACGCATATAGGTTACATACAGGTGCAGTGTAATCGGGAGGAAAATTGCAAGGTATTGTTAAGTAAAAGACAAGATAAAATGCTACTGGCCACAAAATACATATTGCCAAAGGAAGAAAATGAAAGAAAAGAAGTTTAGTTTTCGTTGCAAACCATCTCGGATGAAAAATGAGAATATGTCGTTCAATCGATGCCCAAGCCATTAGAAGGCCAACAGATATAACACCAAATAAATTAGCCAAACACCATGCTAGACAAAATTCATGTGTCGATGATAGAACAGTACCGGTGCGATATAAATGAATTAATAACACAATAGCAGTAAGTTCCGCGAAAAGTCCACAGATTAACAGAAGAATAATAACATGATTGTTAAGAGCTGTGCGAAGTGTTCGACTTCTAAGAAGATGATAGAGATTAAAGATGGAAACTATAACAGATGGAATTAGTGGTATAAGAAGAAGCCAAAAACGAATGGAATATGAGATTGTCATTGCAATTAAGGATAATCTAAAAAATAGAATAAAAAAGAACGCAAACAAACTAACTCAGTGCATTGACTGGTAGTAAATCTATTGTTTAGGGCATAGCACATGGAATGTATAGAGTGACTAACTCTTAAAGAAAAATATCCGATGATACGCAGAACTGTATTAAATAATAAGGATAAGAAATGAAAACTATTTCTTATTTTTCTTTTACCAGACAGTACAGATGTCACTCAAATGCTTTTCTCATATTGTATACTTACGCACATCTTGATAGGGTAGAAAACACTTTTCGGAGAATATGTTTTAAGTGTCATATTCATTAGATTATTTTGAATCTGAACGCCCGATTTCCTTATCGTTTATATCCTTTGATCGTTCGTTCATTAAATTTTCTTCTCAACTTTTTAAACCCGTTGAAACCATCTCAACTGTTATTCTAAAAAAAAATTGTCTCTCGGGAAAGCTCAAACGTTAATAATGTGAAATTCTTTTTCCTTGTATTAATAGCATAATCAAAGTGCCATATTGAATCTGGTTTTAAAAACTGACAATTTCTTCATCACATACAAGAACATATGATGCAAAAGTAATTTGACAAGATGCTGTTTTTTGGGCTTTTCATAGATATTATTTATCGTTTCTACCATATTCCCAGGTCAACGAATCCGATGCTGGATCCAATCGGATCCGAGTATGGGATTGTTCGACCTGGACTCAAGTGAAAAAAAAAACAACAGAAAATTCGATGAAGCACCCGTAATGTATAATTGTCCGGCACACATTTGTCCACTAACAGCCGTATCTCCACTTTTTATAAAGATGTGACATACCTTCATACTTAACACTTAAACTTCTCATAGTAATCAAATCTCCGGATTAGAAGTCTAATTTTAAACCAATGAGTGCTGCTTTCATATCTTTAATAAAATTGAAAAGATCCTCAGAAAACATGGAGATCACCGTTGGTAAAATTTTTGCGTAAATTTGAATGAATTTTTTTAAAGTGACAAAATATTTTTCTTGGCTTTTTTTTTCATTGATATGACGTAGCTCACCACCAGTCTATAATTTATTTTGAATTTCATGTCATAGCTGCTTATATATCTGATATTTCATTCGTGTCTTTATCAAACGAAATTCAAAGTCAACGTTCAATTCTCTCATCGTATCAATCAATAATTTTATGTATCTCTTGAACACTTTTCTTTTTAATTACACAAGCCCATTACTTCTGTATAGCTGGACGGAACACTGGCCACTCTAATGAGCTGTATAGTTTGCATTTCAGTTATTTCATATTTTGACCAAAGAATTCATAAATTTATAAAATCGATTAACAGCTATACTTTTGCAAGTGTATACCTCATCGAAGGTAACGCCGATTTGCTGGAAAACATTTTCTAATTGAAGGAATTGGTAAGACTATAAGTTACAGCAACTATCACCTACATAGAAATATTTTGTATATGAAGAAATGATCAAACTTCATTCATCAATCGGTAGAGTAATCGCCATCGGTTGGCAAAATTGCAAGGAAAAAATTTCCTACTCTTTCCTCTTGGAATATTGTATATAAAACTTTCAAATCAAACCGAAAGATTGGACCCTTATGTTAGAAAAGGTCGAAATTTTATGTTCGTAGGAAGTTTTGGTATTTAATATGCCCACCTCCATCCTCAATCGCAGCATCGCATTATCTGGTGAAAAATGCGAAAAATTCAAATTTTACTCCAAAATGATGTACATCACAAAAGTATATGATACATATTAATCATTCACTACTAATTTTATATTTTATTATAATTCGACGTTGATATCTTCACTCGAACTTTTCTTTTCTCTTTTTGACTACACATACATCACTAAAATACAAACTTTTTTATTCATCATTTGTGACGAATGTAGAATTTTTCTAAGTATGCTATAAAGCTACTTGTAAATACTATGACGATATGCGGTTATATGATAGAAATGAATTGTTCTGTGGGAAATATAAATCGTTTAAAAAACTTATTGAGATCATATAAAACACCGCTACATTCGAGATATTTTATTTTATTTCGCATCTTATTCATTCATGATGAAATACTTGACTACTTTTCTTCTAATCGTTACTTTTGATAAGACTTTTGTTAATGCAGTACCTGCATCAGAAGTAAGAATAATTGCAAAGATGAGCATTATATATTTTCTATTTTTTGTAGACTAAACGTTTTACTAATCCCGAAGAAATGGGTATATTGATATCTTTGTTCGAAGTATCCTCTATTGATAGTGAAAATTTCTTTAAGGTGGTCATTACCAAGGTGATATGGTTGTTCCTAAAGATGCACCGGTAAAAGATTTCTCAATTTACATAAATTCATATTAAGATATACTTGTTGAATTAAAAGCGAGGAGCAGCGAGTCGACCATCTTGGCAGCGATGGCCTAATGGTGTTATTCCATATGATATGACATCATCAATTTGTATATTGAAAACGAACAAATTTCTTTCAACTGTTATTATAAAAAATGGCTTTGTTTTTCTTAATAGTATCAAATCATTCAGCATTAATCGTCGATGCAATGGGACGAATGGAAGATTTAACAAAGGTTAATAACCGTATGTGTATTCAATTTCGACCAAAAACTGATGCTGATCCAATATTTATAACTATTAAAAACGGCACTGGATGTTCTGCTCATGTTAGTTGTGTTCAGGTGATAAAATGAAAAAGAATATTGTGCTTGATTTTAGGTTGGTTATCTACAAAACTTTACATTAAATCGTACTCTAACATTAATGTATGCACCACCATATACTTGTATGATAACAGGGATCATTCAACATGAACTTCTTCATATATTAGGTTTGAAAAAGATATTCTTTTTCGGATTTCCGGAATGTTTTTAAATTTAATTTTACAGGATTTTTTCATGAACAATCTCGTCCTGATCGTGATGATTATGTTTCTATTCAATGGGAAAATATCATTAATGGTTTGTTTAATCATAAGTATATATCGAATAAAAAATACATATGCATTTTTGATAAGGCACTGAATTCAATTTTGCAAAGTATAGTGAAGATGATATTGATACTCTTGGATTACCGTACGATTATGGATCTGTAATGCATTATGAAGCAAATGCGTTTACTTCAAATGGACAGCCAACTATTATATCAAAAAGAAACCTTACAACACCATTGGGACAACGAGTTGGTATGAGTTCAATAGATATTGCTGAAGTACAGCGATATTACGGATGTTTATTAGCTCCAACAACATTATCATCATCAACTTTAATACGCCCAACAACGACAAAATCAGCATCGTTAAATCTTATCGCATCAATTAGTTTACAACTAGTCTTATTGCTTTTTTCTATTCACATTAATTATTAAATTTTTATATCTATTTTTTGTACGTCATCCAATCGAATAAACTAGAGACCATTTGATATACTGTATAAATGATGATCGGAATGTTAGAGACATCGAAGTATGCTTGACAAAAAAAAAGATAAAATTCAATTTCATAACAATCACAAAAGAACAATCAATACAGGCGCATGTGATAATCTTTTAGATGTTTCAAAAATTGCACATGGAGAAAATCTGTGGTTTCATGTTGATGGTGCTTTTGGCAGTTTAATTATTCCTGATTTACAACGTTGCTATCTTATTAATGGCATTGAAAAAGTTGATTCACTTGCTTCTGATTTTTATAAATGACCACATTGTCCTTATGATGCTGGTTGTGTGCTCACTGAAAAGAGCTTATTACTTTTTTCAACATTTTCTTCACAACAATCATATCTTTTTAAATCAGTACGGGAAATTATTGGCGATATGCCGTGACCACTTAATTTAGGTCCTGATGCATCACGTTCGTCTCATGCTCTTAAAATTTGGTTTACTTTAAAAGAACATGGGACAATCAAATTAGGACTAAAAATTGCGGGAAAATGTCAACAAGCTCAACATTTAGTATCACTTGTAGTAAAATATGCTGATGAGGGTGAGTGTAATTCGTCATATTCCATTAACAATCGCGAATTTTCGATTTGAACCAGATGAACTTGTGTCGGATATTTAAATATCAGGCGCTCCAGTTCCATCAACGACACGTCTTCAAGGATATCTTTTTATTCGTGTTGCTATTCTTAGTCATCGAGTAACTTTTGATGGTTTTTGATTTATTTGTTGAGACTGTCATTAATCTTTGTCACACTCGACTTCATACTATTGTACAAAACTCATCATATCCTGTGCTTTTTCTAATCAAAATAAATGCTGCAAAATTATGTAACTATTTTATACACTGTTCTATCAATTATCTGTTTGTTTGATTACATATATGCATTTTACAGATTGTCGAATTGAAACAACCATGTAATAAATAAAACCTTAAAACAGTAGCAACGAACATTTTTTTACCAACTCCTTCTCCTTCGCGTAAACAAAAGTAACTGTAAATGATTGACTCCTTTAACTAACACAACTATTACCATCATCTATAGCGTATCTGGTGGCACTTTTTGGTCATACACTATTAACTATAGTACGTATATATATGTAGTGGGACGATATCGTTAATAAGATTCATTACAAGCCATCTTCTATCTCTATTTCTTGCTAAAAAATGTGTAATAAATAATTGATACTTAAACGTCAATTAGGTAAAAAGAGTCCACAAGTATCAGCTATTGGTTTTGGTTTAATGGGTTTATTAAAAATTTCGGAAACAACTCGTTCTGACGAAAAACGTTTCAAAATTCTTGACCGGAATATCGAGCTTGGTTGCGCTTATTTTAATGCAGCTGATAATTATGGTGACAATTAAGATTTTTTGGAAAAATATTTCAAAAAGTCTCGTCAATAATATGTAAAAGTTAGTTTTAAAATATACATGAAGAAAACTATCGAGTATTCAGCTGCGTAATTTCTTGTCGAGATGTTTCTTGCGACAAAATTTTACTTTGTTTTAAAATCAGATGGATCAATTAGTGTTCGAAATGATGTTGAAACAGTTTAACTCGTCTTCACCTTGATTATGTTGGTTTATCAGAATGTTCAAGGGATACAATTCGACGGGCATCAAATATTCATCTAGTATTTGCTGTGCAACTTGAATATTCACTATTTAGTTTAAATATTGAAAAACCAACAATTGATGTTGTTTGCTGTTCACCGCTAGGTTGTGGAATGTTAACTAGACAAATCCAAAGTCCTGCTGCTTTCGACGCAAATAACGCTCATGAAGTATTTCCAAGATTTTCAAAAGAAAATTTTCCAAAAAATCTTCGCATAATAGAACTCTTTAGTCAAATTATACAACGGGTCAATTAACATTAGCCTGGATACTTGCCTAAGATAAAAACTTTATTGTTATACCACGTATAACAATAGTTAAGGATTTAGAAGAAAATGCAAGTACAGTAAATGTGAAAATAATAAAAGAAAAAATAAAATAAATTCGAAATATTTGTGACAACACAGATATAGTTGGAGATCGTTGTCCAAAACAATTTCTCTATATGGCATTTATTGATTCTGCATCAATGCAAAGCGAAACTTATTCAGTTCATTTTCATATATAGAAATATTTCGTAAACAATAAACAGAATTGAAAAAATATATAAATCGAATGTTAGACTTTTACGATATCTGTAGATGAACAAATACGGAGCCATCGGATTTGATGTTTACTACAAAAAGTGTATGCGAGAAAATAGACTTAGAACTTTTCGTAACGTTTCCGCATTGAAATTGCACGGCAAAATTTCAGTTTAGTTGTTGAAAATTTTATGAACGTTATTTTTTAGATATGCTCTTTGGTATGTGTTATATCGACCTGAATATTATGGGGTTTTGAATAGATTTTATTATAATTATTTCGATGTAGATTTAAGA
>CAJNOJ010000916.1:0-16132 GCA_905250025.1 Adineta ricciae | reverse complement strand
ACGTTGCACTTCAAGTCAATTAGTATTAGCATGGATTCTTGCTCAAGGTGATGATTTCATTGTTATACCAGGTACGAGTAAAATAAAAAATCTCGAAGAAAACATTCAGGCTGCTCAAATGAAACTATCGAAAGAAGAAATCAAAGAAATTCGAGATGCTTGTGAACAAGCCAATGTAGCCGGTGATCGTTATCCGGAAATTATGCAAGCCGATCTCTATGCTGATTCAGCTCCAAAGAAAAACTAACATTCTAATAAATCTTATCATTTTCTACATGTTGTCTTGTCTTGTCTACTAACTCACACCAAAAATAAAAATTTCTTCATCAATTGATTTCAAGATTAGTAAACACGGTGATGTATGGATTTGTCAGGTCGAGTGTGAGAAACTCGTTTGATTCTGATTTTTATTCATAAATCGTGGTGATTTGATAGGTCTCCTATGATCACTTGGTATTTTTGTACAATGCAATACACGACAAATTCACATTTAGAAAACAATTTTATGATCGACAATGAATACAACTAAGAGATATGTAGAATAGTTTGCATAAGCGGTGCAATTTCATCGATAGCATCCACAGTCACCATTTGATTACAAAGAAATTCTTTAAATTTCATTACAGTCGTTTGAGCTCGACAAATAATAATAGATATTTTAATGAAATATTCATACGTATTTGTTTCAGTTTGTTTATTCGTCAGATAATTCCACAATAACTTTGTATAATATGCTTGAGCTCGATAGGCAGATAATGAATCGTTAAGTGCCGGTTCATTTTCACTCATTGATAAACCTTTCGAAAATAGAAAAATAATCAGAAGAAGACATAAGAATATTTCATCATGTTGAATAACTTCAATGAAACAGTTTGATAAGTTTACAATCATCTCCAGCATCGCATCAGATTTATTACATAATATGTAAAGTTCACGTTGAAACAGTTCTTCTTCATATTTCGCGTATGGCGGCAAATGACTTGTTGATTTCCTTCGATGACATGACAAAATACCAGAAAGAAAAAGAGTATTGTATTTAATCAATATAAAGCGATCATCTACATGTAAACCTTCGAAATATTCAATAGAACGACAGAACTTAATGAGACGAAGAGCAACGTGATTATTAAATTGTAAACAACAGATTAATTCTGAAGCATCATCGGGTGAAACAACACGATCAGTAAATTCTGTGCATTGATCATTGTCAAAAATCGACAAAAANCATCTTACTTCCTTAATCTATCACAAGAACCAATATTGTAGTATAAAGTAGCCAAATCAGGATGATCGGGGCAAACTATTCGTTGATGAATTGAAAGTGATTTTTCAAGAAATGGAAGTGCTGCCGAATACTGTTTCACAAGACTGTATGTGCAAGCTATATTGTTGTACAAACTAGCCAATACGAGATAGTTTTGAGATGGTATTTCTTCCAGGATTTGAATCGATTTTTCGAAGAAAAGACGCGCATTCAAGTACTCATGCAATTCCATATATATATGAGCAATTTCATTGAACACAAAGAATAAATTAGCATGGTTGGAAGGAACTAGTTTTTGTTGAATTTGAAGAGATTTTTCATAGAAAGAAAGTGCTCTGGAATACTCTTTCATTTGTCTATAAATATCAGCTATGATTGTGTACGAATGATAACAGTCCTTATGCATTGGGCCGTATGACTTTTCCAATATTTCAATAGATTTTTCAAGAAAGAAAACTGCTTTAGAGTACTGCTTCGTTCTTTCGTATATTGCAGCGATGTTACCATATGAAATAGCCAATGATGGATGATTTGGAGGCATTGTATTTTGTTCGATTAAAAGTGTTCTTTCGATGAAAGAAATTGCTTCTGAGTATCTTTCCATTTTGCAGTACGCCATTGCGATATTATTGTATGAATTAGCCAATGACGGATGATTTGGAGGAAGTATCATTTGTCCATGAGTTGCCTAATTCGACTTATATTATAAATGGACATCTGTTAGACTAATCTCAGTTCGAATATAAATAGATGTATATCTATGTAAACCTAGGAGTTTAGGAATAGATTTAGTTATACATGTGTATACCGATGGACATAGGCTGACATATAACTCGGCTGAAAGTATTCCTGAAACTATGTATAACTAAATCTATCCCTATCTATTCCTAAACTTGCATGGGTGAATAGGCATAGCTAAATCTATCGCTATCTATTCCTAAGTATGCATAGGAGTGTATTAGGAATTCGTCACTTATATTATAAGTCGAATTAGGCAGCTACTCCGCACTAGCTAATACCAAAAATATCGACATTTCAGTCGTAAAATGTAACCTAATGATTACTATTCATCCACGTCTATGGTCTACAAAACAACTTTGATCATTATTGACGTTTACCCTCAGTTCTCGATAATCTATTGATGACAAAAATATTAACTATTTTTTAAATAATTCAGTAGTAAACAGAACCGGTTATATTATTGTATCAAAATTTAGCACAATCAAAAACATAATCCGTCATTTGCATTCTTTTTCTTTCTTGTCAAGCACGAAACGCGTTCACCTTTCTTACATTCCTGCGAAGTCTATACAGGTATATATACTCGACAAAGATTTAGTAAATTCATAAGGATTATCAATACTAAGTGAAGTCAAAATGTGCAGTCGATCGTGTAATAAGTCTTCAATGCCCAAACGTCGATTAGGTAAAAATGGTCCAAAAATATCAGCAATCAGTTATGGAGCAATGGGTTTGTCACTTGGATATGGACCTACTAGACCTGATGAAGAACGATTCAAAGTCTTTGATCGTGCCATTGAACTTGGTAGTACCTATTTCGATACTGCCGATATGTATGGAGATAGTGAAGATTTATTAGGAAAGTATTTCCAAAAATATCCGCATCAACGTCAAAAAGTAAGTCAAATTCCTATCGCAGATATATAACGACGAGTACTTTGAATTTGTAGATATTTCTTGCAACAAAATTTGCTGTTGTAATAAGCCCTGGTTTTAAATCAACGTCAATTCGTGGTGATCCACAATATGTTCGTGAAGCATGTGAAAAAAGTTTACAACGCCTTGGCGTTGATTCAATTGATCTCTATTATGTTCATCGTATTGACAAAAAGGTGCCAATTGAAGAAACCATGAATGCACTAAAAGAACTTGTTAAAGCTGGAAAAATCAAATACATTGGTTTATCGGAATGTTCAAGTAATACATTACGACGAGCATACGCTGTTCATCCAATTGCTTGTGTACAAGTTGAATATTCACCATTCAGTTTAGACATCGAAAGCGAAGCAATTGGTCTTTTGAAAACATGTCGAGAACTCGGTGTAGCAATTGTTTGCTATTCACCATTAGGCCGTGGATTATTAACTGGTCAAATCAAAAATCCTGATGACTTTAGTGCCAACGATTTTCGAAGAATACTTCCACGTTTTTCCAAAGAAAACTTTCCAAAGAATCTTCAATTAGTTGATCGATTGACGACAATTGCATACAAAAAAGGTTGCACTTCAAGTCAATTAGTATTAGCATGGATTCTTGCTCAAGGTGATGATTTCATTGTTATACCAGGTACGAGTAAAATAAAAAATCTCGAAGAAAACATTCAGGCTGCTCAAATTAAACTATCGAAAGAAGAAATCAAAGAAATTCGAGATGCTTGTGAAAAAGCCGATGTGGCTGGTGATCGTTATCCTGAACTTATGCATGCCGATCTCTATGCTGATTCAGCCCCAAAGAAAAATTAAGAACTAAATCAAAACATTCGTGCATGAAAGTGACATTTTAATAAAACTTATTATTTTCTCAATGTCGTCTTGTCTATCACAGTCACGTCAAAAATAAATTTTTTCAACCAGTTTATTTCACGATATCATTTTTCTCAGTTTTGCTGACAAAACAGTTTTGTCTATTGCATTGGACATCTGTTTGTTGTCAACGCTTATGTGTAATTCGCGCGATCAGTTCTTGGTTCGAACTCTAATTTCTAGATATATAAGCCTCGTGGATCGGATAACTTGTTTAGCTGTTTCTTATAGAAATTATGTTTCTAATCACCTTTGAGTTATTCACAGAATTAACGACATGTTCATGTTCCTCAACCACAATTATTGCTTTGTGTTTTCATACAATTCAATGCACGATAAATTCTTATTTTAATAAAAACCTTATGATCCATAATCAATGTAAGTAATTAAGATATATCTGTTTCCATTTGTTTACTCATCAAATAAACTCACAATAGTTTAGTAAAATATGATTGAGCTCGATAAACAGCTAACGGATCATTAAATGACGATTCGTGTTTAGTCATTTCCTTCTATAACATGATAAAATACCAGATAAAGAAAGAGTATTATATTCAATGTAAAATCTTCAAAATATTAAATTGAACGACCGGAAAACACATTTACTGTGTCGCCGAAGCATTCCCTTATTGAAGACTTCACTTCTACGAGTGGAACACTTTGAAAAGTCCCGATGATATTCACTATATAGAGGTTTCACTGTAGTTTATTTTCCTTGAAGATTGGTCGAGTCTATTCTATATTGGAGTTTGCTGCTGTTCGAATTCTTCTTGACTTAGAAGTAATTCTTTCTTCATTTCCATTTCGATGGAAAAAAGCTTTACATGATGCACACGAAAGAATACCATAATTAAATCCAATAGCTTTATCACCACAAATAATACAAATTCGATCTATTACTTTCTTTCCTCGTTTAACAGTTTCGATTTGCTTTTGTTCAATATTATTAGTGAACCATTTGGAAACGTGTTCACTAGCAGAATTCTATACAAAGAAAAAGCATTTCTTAGAAACAAAGAGAAACTTAGAGTTGGTGAATCAGATCTTCATCTGTTGTTACGATAATTATCTTTGTTTGACTTGTCATTATTTTGTGTACAGAAAAATGAAGAAACAGAAGAATATTTTTTTCAAACGACTGTATAAGTCATACCAATAATTAACTTTCATTTTTCACACGTATATACCGAGGGTGTTGTTATGCATCTACCATACGTTTGTTGTTTCATATAGCAAGGTGTCTTTTTTGAAGTTTTACTTTACTCTGTTGATTATGAATTCATTAGGCAATGTTCACGTTGAAATCATAGATTCATTGTTCTCATAGGATATTTAAACCTTTAGAAAGAGTTTGTTTGACCTAGGATGGAAAATCCTTGCGAAAGCAATCTTATATTATATTCAGATGCGATGACGAATCAGAAACAGCTTGAGTGTATAGCTGAGAGTGTTGGAGTCCAAAGTGAGGTAATTTATTACAGCTTAGATAATAACCAATCAGCTTATCAGGCAAACAATTAAGGGAATTATAATTTTTCAATTTTCTCAAATACATTTTATTCATTGAAAATATGATTATCTCTTGAGTCCTTCGCCTTCAGATCGCGAATTCGCGAGTCTTATAATGAACATTTTTTGTATGCGAACAACGGTGATCGTGGAACTACGAACTATTTTACGAAGAGTTGAAAAACGTAGTAGTGGATTTTGGTTTTAGTTACGCAAGCAGTCACTTTGAAATTGTCAAATCAAAATGTTTAAAGTATAATGACTCTACAGTTTTTTAGAGTAAGATTATTCTTCCAATGAATTCGTCTTGAAAACAAATGTTGAATTTGCTCAAATATGACGATATTATCAGAAATTTCTTCATACAAAAAGCTATCACATTATTTGCAATCGGCTTTGAAACATCCTGTATGAAAGAAAGTGTGACCATCAAGATTATATTTGAAAACACGTCGAATATACGAAATTAACAACAAATACACGATCGAGAAGATTTTTTCGCTGCTTCCGATGAGCTCGTCCAAGGAAATCGGTCACCTTGCTTATCATTAAATTGAATTTCTTGCCTGGCATCTTTACAAAGAATATTTCCACTATTTCCATCGAGTAAAATCAATGTTGGAATTCCATCGACTTGAAATTTCTCGTCTAATTCATTTTTCTTCTCGCGTTCTTTGAAATCTAATGTTAACCAAGGCATTTCTTGATAATATTCATTGAATGATTCTTCATCATTATCGGAACTTATGAAGATAACCTCTAAGTTCTTTTCTGAACCATATTTGTTATAGAAATCGACCAGAATCGGAGTGAAACCACGACAAGGTGGACACCTACAGTGGAAAATAAGAAAGACGAATAAGATCAGTTGTGCAAAATCTACCAATGAGCACTGAAGTAAAGACCGATGACTTTTCCTTGATATTTCTCATGATTTAGATCGACGTTTCTGTTGGATTTATCGAGAATATGACCATCGAATAGTTTAGCTACACCAGCCATGTTTTTTTCTTCGTGTCTCAATACTGAATGATATGTTGATGTTTGTAACCTTCGGTATTGTATTACAAAGAGATGGAGGAAAAAAAGACGAAGAACGGAAAGAAGAGAAAAACATGTGTGCATATTTATTCTGTACTAATGAATGAGAGGCATAATATGTATGTATCTTTGTATAATGACGAAGAAAAACAAACGACAATTCGTTTCAACGATTCCTTGAAAATATTCAACAAAATATCGAAGTGGTGATTCATTTTATAAATCGAAAAAGTTTTTGTTATTTTAAATGAAACGATGAAATGTACTATCTCATAATAATTACGTGATGTTTATTTTATCGGACTTGACCTTCAAAACTATTCTATAAGTAAAAGACTGAATTACTGTATATGCGACCTTCGTTCGTAAAGAAATTTTGAAAACTATTGATAAATATGTTCAAGTTCATGTTGAATCAGTAAGCTACTGGAGTCTTCACTAAAAAGACGACAGCTTCTTGTACTCAGTAAAATATCAACTGTCTCGATTCGGTTAAGCTTACAGAAGAGTAATGAGAATTTCTCAGAAAATTCGACCTGATGTTTGTGCAGGCACTCGCTAGTAACATTCTCATAGATGTTAATTAAAGATAGCAACATCCAAGTCCTAAATCGTAACTCTAGGATCTAAAAAATGACAATAACCATTGATAATCTATCAGTGGCAAAAGGGTTAATTGTTTAATAATTCGATCGTATAAAAATACAGCATAATAAAAAAATATTAGTCATTTCCCGTTCTTTCTCTTTCCTGTCGGGTACGGCACGCGTTCACCTTTTTTCTTCCTTTCTTAACGGTTACGAAACGCGTTCACCTTTTTCCTTTCTTTCTTAACGTGTACGAAACGCGTTCACCTTTCTTATGTACCTGTGAAGTCTATACAAGTATATATACTCGATGAAGATCGCATGAATTCATAAACATTAACAGTACTAAGAGAAAGTCAAAATGTGTAGTCGATCGTGTAACCAGTTGTCAATGCCCGGACGTCGATTAGGTAAAAATGGTCCAAAAATATCAGCAATCGGCTATGGAACAATGGGTTTGTCACTTGGATATGGACCTCCTGGATCTGATGAAGAACGATTCAAAGTCTTTGATCGTGCTATTGAACTTGGTAGTACCTATTTCGATACTGCCGATATGTATGGAGATAGTGAAGATTTATTAGGAAAGTATTTCCAAAAATATCCGCATCAACGTCAAAAAGTAAGTCAAATTCCTATCGCAGATATATAACGACGAGTACTTTGAATTTGTAGATATTTCTTGCAACAAAATTTGCTGTTGTAATAAGCCCTGGTTTTAAATCAACGTCAATTCGTGGTGATCCACAATATGTTCGTGAAGCATGTGAAAAAAGTTTACAACGCCTTGGCGTTGATTCAATTGATCTCTATTATGTTCATCGTATTGACAAAAAGGTGCCAATTGAAGAAACCATGAATGCACTAAAAGAACTTGTTAAAGCTGGAAAAATCAAATACATTGGTTTATCGGAATGTTCAAGTAATACATTACGACGAGCATACGCTGTTCATCCAATTGCTTGTGTACAAGTTGAATATTCACCATTCAGTTTAGACATCGAAAGCGAAGCAATTGGTCTTCTGAAAACATGTCGAGAACTCGGTGTAGCTATCGTTTGCTATTCACCATTAGGCCGTGGATTATTAACTGGTCAAATCAAAAATCCTGACGGTTTCGATGCCAATGACTTTCGAAGAATGCTCCCACGTTTTTCCAAAGAAAACTTTCCAAAGAATCTTCAATTAGTTGATCGATTGACAACAATGGCGCATAAAAAAGGTTACACTTCAAGTCAATTAGTATTAGCATGGATTCTTGCTCAAGGTGATGATTTCATTGTTATACCAGGTACGAGTAAAATAAAAAATCTCGAAGAAAACATTCGAGCTGCTCAAATTAAACTATCGAAAGAAGAAATTAAAGAAATTCGAGATGCTTGTGAACAAGCCAATGTAGCCGGTGATCGTTATCCTGAAATTATGCAAGCAGATCTCTATGCTGATTCAGCTCCAAAGAAAAACTAACATTCTAATAAATCTTATCATTTTCTACATGTTGTCTTGTCTGTCTACTAACTCATACCAAAAATAAAAATTCCTTCATCAATTTATTTCAAGATTAGTAAACACGATGATGTATGGTTTTGTCAGGTCGAGTGTGAGAAACCTCGTTTGATTCTGATTCTGATTTTTATTCATAAATCGTGGTGATCTGATAGGTCTCCTATGATCACTTGGTGTTTTTGTACAATGCAATACACGACAAATTCATATTTAGAAAACAATTTTATGATCGACAATGAATACAACTAAGAAATATGTAGAATAGTTTGCATAAGCGGTGCAATGTCATCGATAGCATCCACAGTCACCATTTGATTACAAAGAAATTCTTTAAATTTCATTACAGTCGTTTGAGCTCGACAAATAATAATCGATATTTTAATGAAATATTCATACGTATTTGTTTCAGTTTGTTTATTCATCAAATAATTCCACAATAACTTTGTATAATATGCTTGAGCTCGATAGGCAGATAGTGAATCGTTAAGTGTCGGTTCATTTTCACTCATTGATAAACCTTTCGAAAATAGAAAAATAATCAGAAGAAGGCATAAGAATATTTCATCATGTTGAATAACTTCAATGAAACAGTTTGATAAGTTTACAATCATCTCCAGCATCGCATCTGATTTATTACATAATATGTAAAGTTCACGTTGAAACAGTTCTTCTTCATATTTCGTGTATGGCGACAAATGACTTGTTGATTTCCTTCGATGACACGACAAAATACCAGAAAGAAAAAGAGTATTGTATTTAATCAATATAAAGCGATCATCTACATGTAAACCTTCGAAATATTCAATAGAACGACAGAACTTAATGAGACGAAGAGCAACGTGATTATTAAATTGTAAACAACAGATTAATTCTGAAGCATCATCGGGTGAAACAACACGATCAGTAAATTCTGTGCATTGATCATTGTCAAAAATCGACAAAAATGTTGATCGAATTCGTTCAATCAATGTTGTTTCCTGCAAAGCTAATGATTTTAATAATATATCCTCCTGGTTCCTATTAACTAATAGTTTATCTTCTTCTAACATTGGTGGAGTCGATTTTATATTGAAATTTGCTGGTATTCGCTTTATTCCAACATGTTTTCGTCGTTGAATTTCTTCTTGACTTAGAAGTAATTCTTTCTTCATTCCCATATTTAAACATCGTTTTAATCGACATCGATAACATTTTCGACTTATTCGATAATCAATGACACATTGATCTCCATTGAAAAGACATTTGAATGCTTTCTAATCAAAATCAANGATCTGTTCGAGAAGGAAAGGAATGTGATGTGATTTGAGCGATATAAAACCATCATAATGAATCGAGTTTATACATAAGCGTCGACTAGAAATTTCTCGCCAGGAATCTGAAAACTTTTTGATTTTTGTCTATAACGTTATTAGTTTCTTACTATTTATCATTATCGTCAATCTTATTCCTGTAAAATATAACCACAAACGAACAATTTCTATATATTTTGGTTAATTTTGTAATTTTCTACTGTATTATTGTGTTCAATTTAACAAAAATAAGAAGAGACGCTTTGCTCGACGGATTATTATTCTTTTACCGTTTGTTTTTTTATCATCGTAATTCTCATTCATGAACTTTTACAACGAGAAATGTTTGAATCTGCGACTGACAAAGTTTATGCTAATAAGGCTGAAGGGAAAACAACAATGTTCGTCGATAGGTTTGGTGAACTATTTAAACGTCGACTGAATTATTTGCATTTTTGTTTGACGAATTCTAAAAAATTTCTATATATTTTGAGATCAGGATGGTCGGAAGACAATAAACATTGATGAATATTGAATGCACGTCGAAAGAACCAGTATGCCATGGAGTATTCTTGTATTTGAGTGTATACAAGACTAATATCAGTGTATAATGTAGCCAGATGAGGATGAGATGGAAAAAGTATTTTTTCACGAATTAGACGTGATTTGTCATAAAATAAAAGTGCTTTCGAATGTTGGTTCGTTAGTCTATGACAAGAACCAATATGGTAGTATAAAGTAGCCAAATCAGGATGATCGGGGCAGAGTCTTCGTTGATGAATTGAAAGTGATTTTTCAAGAAATGGAAGTGCTGCCGAATACTGTTCCACAAGAATGTATGTGCAAGCTATATTGTTGTACAAACTAGCCGCTACGAGATAGTTTTGAGATGGTTTTTCTTCCAGGATTTGAATCGATTTTTCGAAGAAAAGACGCGCATTCAAGTACTCATGCAATTCCATATATATATGAGCAATGCCATTGTACAAAAAGACTAAATTAGCATGGTTGGAAGGAACTAGTTTTTGTTGAATTTGAAGAGATTTTTCATAGAAAGAAAGTGCTCTGGAATACTCTTTCATTTGTTTATAAATATCAGCCATGAAAGTGTACGAATCGTAACAGTCTTGATGCGTTGGGCCGTATGATTTTTCCAATATTTCAATAGATTTTTCAAGAAAGAAAATTGCTTTAGAGTACTGCTTCGTTCTTTCGTATATTACAGCGATGTTACCATATGAAATAGCCAATGATGGATGATTTGGAGGCATTGTATTTTGTTCGATTAAAAGTGTTCTTTCGATGAAGGAAATTGCTTCTGAGTATCTTTCCATTTTGTAGTATGCCATTGCGATATTATTGTATGAATTAGCCAATGACGGATGATTTGAGGGAAGTATCATTTGTCGTATGTTAAACGATTTTTCGAAAAAACACAAGGCTTTGGAATACTCTCCTTTGTTTTCGTATACCATAGCGATATTATTATATGCATCAGCCAAAGATGGATCATCTGCAGGAAGCTGCTTTTCAAAGATTTCGATGGATTTTTCATGAAATGAAAATGCTTTATCATACTCTCCCATTCCGTTATACGTCATAGCGATGTTGTTATATATAGAACCGAAATTCTTATGATTTAAAGGCACTAATCTTCTGTAGATGTCAAGTGCTTCATCATAAAACGACAAAGCTTCTGTGTATTGACATATGGTAGTTTTTAATAAGCCGAATTTATTATACGTATGCGCCTTTTCAGACTCGATCTCGGCTCTATCGAGTAGCATCTTGTAGAATTGTTCAGCTGTATCAAATTGACCTACTAAGACCAATAATGCGGTTAGTTGATGCCACTTTGAGTCGTCATTTTGAATTTCGTCTCTCATGTGTTTAGTTAATTTTTCTAAGAGTTCATCGTTGTCTGCTGTTAATTCTAAGAGTACTTTCCAAAGCTTGTTGTTCTCGCTAAGTTGTTCGATTTTGCAAATGCGAAAAATAGTATGCATTGAAAATAAGATCTCATATTCGTCTTTCATATAGCTTGTATTGTGTAAATCGGCGAATGGAACCCGTGTTTTTGTTGTATCAATTGTTATTTCAAATAAGATTCCAGTCAAATCGGAGTGATCCTGATGACTTTCTGCAAATGCGAAAGAGAAATGATAATCTTCACTAGTAGATAAAAAGTTGTTGAATGATATAAGGCCACCTATTGAATTTTGTAACTTCTTAAAATCCGCACATGACATACCTTGTCCACGATAAACAGTGAAAAGTCGTGTTTTTCCAACTGGATATTGTTCAGCATGCAGTTGCTTAATTTGATTATGTAGATCTCGTATAAAAAATCCCATCTTAATGATGCAATCAACATCTTGTATACGTAAAGCATAATTGAGCATCCGATACAAAAAAGTTTCACGTGTATACCACTCAATAGGTGTTCCTTTGAAATAATTTCCTTCGAATTCAGTAATAAATTTCAACTGATATTCATTATCTCCATATTCTTCACGCAAGTAGTGAGTCAAATCTTTTACTGATCTTTCGTCATAATTCAAATCAAGAATAATTTCTTTTAATAATTGAGTGTACATAAATGATTGATTAAGTTCATGCAAATGTTTATTAGAATCGATATCTTCAATTGAAGCCATACTTACAGTGAGTTTATCTTCATCTCGACGACGTATGAATATTTTCAATGATTCACAAATCGAAGTAACGTGACGAAAGATCCCAATCACTTTAGGCCAATGCGTCATCGACTCTTCGTGATATGACATATCTTGAGAAAAGATGTAGATCGCTTCTAATTGCCGTATATCATGAATGTAAGGCATTATACGACAAGCATAAGAATATGAGATAATTAGAAATGATTTTAATTGTCGTATATCGGTAATAAAGTCAATACATTCATCAGGATCAGTGAATTTTTCAACTGGATTTGCTATTCTTCTTAATTGTTTGGTTAAGTCAATGTATATCGCGCTAGTATCGTCAATGTCTGGAGCGAGCCATACGAGAATAAAATTTTGTATAGAACGATACCGTTGACCTAAACCCTCTTCTGCTGTTGTTGTCACAATATTCGTCATAATTGTATATATATGGATAAAAAAATCATACGAAATTGTTACTTTTCTATTAATAGTTTGAATAGAATCTTTTTGTGATTGTGACACAACTGCATTGTAATGACACTTCCATTGCCATATATGAACAGAATAGAAAAAAGTCCTATTGGCTATTCGAATTGACTTATTTTTAAACGAGATTAACATATGACAGATAGATGACAGAGCAGAACAAAAAAAGCAACATTTAGTAAGTCTAATTGTTCTAATATGATTAAGAAAAATAAAAAGCCTAAATACACACGATACACGCTATATAATAAAACTAGACCAAATCGGAACTATTGTGGCATACATCGTTGATTAATAACCGATAACTAATCGCCACAAATCGACGGTGAAAAATTCGTAGTTACGCCGCAACTGCGTTACAATTTGACAGCGATAGAACACATAAGGACGGTTTATCAGTGACTTTGATACTTTCTTCGTACCATTCATATTCAATGGTATTTCGATCACGTTTAAATGGATTATAATTTTAATTTAATTCTTGTTCGACATTGATAACCTACAAAGAAATTATATATAAATTGATCAAATTTCAATTTAAGTAGAAAAATACATGAACTAGGAGTAGCCAGCGCTAATATATACGAAAACATACGTGTGGGGCGCTCAATCGCTTAATATTTGGCAAAACATGAACTGATATTAGTTGTATAATTCAGAAAGACCCGAAAAATCAAATGTCAGTTGTCTTTCCGTCGCTCATAAGTATTACGTCGGGTAAATACTTCTTAATTCATTTACGTATATACTATCCATTATAAAGCAGATGAACACATAAATATTTACAACTTCATAAGAAAGATGTTCTTACCAACATGAAATGTGCCAAGTTTCCATGAATGTCTGTTTTGAAGAAGTCACTTTACATAATTTTTTTGGTAGCGATACGATAAGCTTGTGACAGAAATTGATCACTTTCATGATTAAATACACGCCATACAGCTTGTAAAAGGAGCTGTGCGCGATCCGGCAAGATTATTCATGAGTTGCATAATTCGATATAATATGTTACGGATAACGCGCATCTTATGGATTCGCCGACCCTCTTCTGAAAGAATTGTTCTAGCGCTGAACATATTCAAATACACTGAAAAACAAATAGGGCATTGCAGTTACTACGGAATCTCAGCTGGACCACGGCATTGTGTCCCACGCGAGAATCAATACAAGACAAGGATTCTTCTTTTTTCATCAACCGAACCAATTACCCAGTTGTCAAGGAATAGTTTTCAAGTACTAGCTATGTTTACTAAAAAGTCCATCGCTCAATGGTTACTCATTCGTAGGCCTCTCTCTGGTCGGCCACCAACGACTAATCGTTGCCATGACTACTTCTACTATACCGTCTAACGTCAATTTCTGTTACGTAGTTCAGAAATAAAAGTGAATCTTCCTCCATTTATTTCTCAAAAGATCTACTCTGATATTATACGAAGCAGTGTTAACAACAAATACACGACCGAGAAGATTTTTTCGTTGTCTCTGATGAGCTTGTCCAAGGAAATCGATCACCTTGTTTATCATTAAATTGAATTTCTTGTCTTGCATCTTTACAGAGAATATTTCCACTATTTCCATCGAGTAAAATCAATGTTGGAATTCCATCGATTTGAAATTTCTCGTCTAATTCATTTTTCTTCTCGCGTTCTTTGAAATCCAATGTTAACCAGGGCATTTCTTGATAATATTCATTGAATGATTCTTCATCATTATCAGAACTTATGAAGATAATCTCTAAGTTCTTTTCTGAACCATATTTGTTATAGAAATCGACCAGAATCGGAGTGAAACCACGACAAGGTGGACACCTACAGTGGAAAATAAGAAAGACGAATGGATTTAGTTGTGCAAAAATTACCAATGAGCACTGAAGTAAAGACCGATGACTTTTCCTTGATATTTCTCATGATTGAGATCGACATTTCTGTTGGATTTATCGAGAATATGACCATCGAATAGTTTAGCTACACCAGCCATGTTTTTCTCTTCGTGTGTCAATACTAATGATATGTCGATGTTTGTAACCTTCGGTATTGTATTACAAATATGGAGGAAGAAAAAACGAAGAACAGAAAGAAGAGAAAAACATCTATGCATATTTATTCTGTACATAATGAATCAGAGGCATAATATGTATGTATCTTTGTATGATAAGAAAGAAAAACAAATAACAATTCATCTCAACGATTCCTTGAAAATATTCAACAAAATACCGAGGTGTCGATTCATTTTATAAATCGAAAAAGTTTCCTTTAGTTTTAAATGAAACGATGAAGTGTACTATCTCGTAATAACTACGTGATGTTTATTTTATCGGACTTGACCTTCAGAACTATTCTATAAGTGAAAGAATGAATTACTGTATATGTGGCCTTCGTTCGTAAAGAAATTTTGAAAACTATTGATGAATATATTCGAGTTCATATTGAATTTGTTTTTATCGATGAGATGATTAAAGCACGCGATAACGAGTAAGAGAAAACGAAAAAGTGAGTTCCTTATCGCATTTGAGCACGACTGTTAATTGATTTTCTTTAATAGCACATTGAATTATTAAACTGCTTGCATTTCCTTTAAAAGAAACAAGGAATATAATGTTCCGATCGGTCACATGCAATCACGGTTTTCTTTTCTTGTTAGGAGAAATCACTAATACCAAAAATATCGGTGTCTCAGTCGTAAGGTGCAACCTAATGATCACCATTCATCCACGTCTATGCTCTGCAGAACAACTCTGATCATCATGGACGTTTACCCTCAATCGTCGATAATCGACTGATGACAAAAGTGTTAACAAGTGTTTATTAAATAATTTGGTTGTAAACAGAACCGGTTATATTATTGTATCAAAATTTAGCACAATCAAAAACATAATCCGTCATTTACATTCTTTTTCTTTCTTGTCAAGTACGAAACGCGTTCACCTTTCTTATGTTCCTGTGAAGTCTACACAAGTATATATACTCGACAAAGATTTAGTAAATTCATAAGCATCAACACTACTAAGAGAAACTCAAAATGTGTAGTCGATCGTGTAACAAGTCTTCAATGCCCGGACGTCGATTAGGCAAAAATGGTCCAAAAATATCAGAAATCGGCTATGGAACAATGGGTTTATCGCTTGGATATGGACCTCCTGGATCTGATGAAGAACGATTCAAAGTCTTTGATCGTGCTATCGAACTTGGTAGTACCTATTTCGATACTGCCGATATGTATGGAGATAGTGAAGATTTATTAG
>CAJNOJ010000915.1:0-16152 GCA_905250025.1 Adineta ricciae | reverse complement strand
GTGATATGAAACTCGCTGATATAGATAATGGTAGTATATCATGAAACCTTAAAACTATTTGATGTGTAATCTGCCATTGACTTCAGGCAAAAAAAAATGAGTTTTGATCCAAAATTTTAAGTTAATCCTAGTTCAAACCAGGCCAAACCAGGATCTGAGAATAGCCTAGGCCAATCCTGGATTGGCCTGAATCTTACATTGGCCTACGACATATATATCCTTGATGTTTGTTCTCTTTCTTTTTCCCTGTTCATATAGAGGCAGTGAATGATTTTATATCGTCATTCTCGACAATGTGTACTAGATAGGGCACGAAAGCTCGAATCTTCTTTATTTCTGTATGAAATAAACTTATTGACATGATTTTCTCGGCAGTTATCTCTTTTCTTTCTTATCTATTTCCCACTGCCCTTTCCCTTGGGTGTATGCACAAGTTATAGTTGATGTGCCAAAAGGGGCTTAAATCGCTTCCAACTTGACTATCTGTCACACAACGGTAAGCATGAGACATACATACCCTAGCCTCCTCTTGTCGACGATATCCTTGATTTTTTTTTCTTGTCCATTTTTGAAGGTCCTAGCTATATTCGACCAAATCAAACATATCAATATCCACGTACACATCAAGAAAAGCAAATCGAACGAGAATACAATAGAATTCTTGATGTTGTCGTTCCTTTTCTCGTACGCGTACATCACATGTCACCGACATCGACAGTCATCAAGCAGTTCTCTCATCAATTTGCTACGTATCTTTGTGAACGCTACATGTCGACAGTGTCGTATGTTGATGCCCACCGTACTCGATAAGAACGGCAATTAATCCAATCAATCAAGTGTCGTCTGAAGAAATACAATCAGATTCTTCGTGTGACGGACAAGGGTGGCATATTTCATGTCGGCGATGGCAAAGATTACGAGCGAAAAGCAGACGCTTATCGGCAAAAAACGGGAGCCTATGTTGAATTAGAGACTGATCCACTATGGCCAGTCTTCGACAAAGTCGTTCATCTGCTCAACGATCTTCGTTCGAAAAAACATATTCTCGCGTGGCAATTTAATAGAATGATGCCGAAACGAGACAAAGTTGAACTCGCTTATTTATACTTCGTTCCAAAGCCACATAAGGTAATTTCTGAATATTTTCTGCTGACTACCGCCTACTGTTTTATTCCTATTTGTAGGAAGGAACTCCACTGCGACCGATTGTATCATCAATGAATATGCCAACAACTGGCATTTCTAAATTTCTTGATCGATTACTTCGACCGTTATTTGATAAACATGTTCGTTCAATTACAATTATCGACGGTGTTGATCTCATTCGTCGTCTCGAAACATATGCGGCAAACGGCTATCTGAAACCAACAACTCATCTGTGCACATTCGATATCACAGATTTATACACAACGTTACCACAAAAAGAATCTCTGAATATTCTAACCGAATTTCTCCTGGAACATGGATACCGAAAAGTGAATGGCGTACCAATTGATGCCATTCGGAAATTAGCTCGTCTTGTCATCACAGAAAATGTGTTCACCTATGAGAAGAAATTCTATCGACAAGTCGTCGGGGGTCCGATGGGATCTGCATTCACTTTAACGTTGGCGAATATATTCATGTGGAAATGGGAAAAGGAATTTGTCCAACGACAAGCATCTTCAAACGAAATCTATGGCCGGTAAGTTTCACCTTTCCATTCAAATGCTACATTCTTCCACTCGTCATCTCAAATTCTTTCACGTTAGATATATCGATGATGTCTTTTTCACTTCAAATGAGCCATTAGACAAAGTTAATGAAATGCTAGATACGGCTAACAATTGGCACTCGAACATTAAACTGGTGCGCAACATTGGATGTGATGTGTCATTTTTGGATGTTCATATCGAAAACAAGAATGGCACCTTGACAACATCAGTTCATCATAAGGAAGCAGCTGAACCATATGTGGTACCGTTTACATCTGATCATCCGAAACATGTATTCGGAAATATCATTCATACTGCTCTTTTACGGGCAGTTCGATACTCCTCAACATTATCAGTATTTGAACACGAGCAACGGTTCATCAAATTGATGTTATTGTATAACGGGTAAGTCACATCGACTACAGTTCGAGACAATCTATGTTTATATTCGCAATCTTAGCTATCCGCCTCGATTTATTCATGCACAATTCAAAAAGTTCGTCCATCAGAACGAAGCTGATCAAAGCATAGTTGACACGTATCGCAGTGAACAAGATTTCGTCAAGAAACGTCGTGAATTATTGAATAGACCTACTATTCAGGAAATTGCCATACAATCAAGTATTTCCAAAGCATCATGTGGCTCCAATGAAGAATCCATGAGTGAATCCATGGTTCAATTCCATAAAACAGGCCCATCGAAATGGAATTCAAATGTGATTATCCATTACTCATATGAAAGTCGACTGTCTAATTACAAAATGGATGTTCATCAACTATGGAATGAACACTTTCGTCAAACTCCAGTGATCAATACACGCCTGATCATAGGAGCCAAAAACAATCCCAATTTGATCAAACGACTTCTACGACGCCGAGCAAATAATCAACAACGAGCACAGAACGAGAAAAGCTGAGAAATAGAGCCTTTCGCTGACTTATCTGTCATAGACTTCCTTTTCTTTTTTTTTTTCTAAATAAACTATCGAACCACTATCGTGTATAGATTAGATTAAAACAAAGCTCTAACAAAACATGTTTTATTCTTTTCCTCTGTTTTATTTCATTAGGTTTGTCCCACAAAATTCACACTTCTACACATTCACACGATCAGGATACTTGGACACCAATACGATAGAAGGGATTTGGTCGATTTTGAAAGTTAGCAATGAACATATTGAATTCAACATGCGTAGAGCAGACAATCGTTAGTGATGACAGAGAAAAGCTGCAAACGCACCTAGATTGATAGCCTTCGTCTACGTTTACTTTGTGATCATTTACTAACTGTGTATTCACTTAGGTTATGCATCCATAGAAATTCCTGGTAAACTCTTCTAATTGCTCGGTTGGTCACGATACTTACATCAATCTCAACCATGAATGTCAACAAATTATCAATGACATGAAAAGTCAAATATTCTGCGACCACGATTTGGAATATCGCCATCTCATGTTCCTCTTAAACAATCGTACAACCATTGAATATAAACTAATTGAGCTGTTATTCGATCGGATCAATCAATTAAACGTACCATCAGATGTTCGTGAAAGGTTGCTTTGCAATCTACACGAGGTTGGCATGGTGTTGGTGTTATCGCCAGTGATCTTACCGATCNCATGTTCCTCTTAAACAATCGTACAACCATTGAATATAAACTAATTGAGCTGTTATTCGATCGGATCAATCAATTAAACGTACCATCAGATGTTCGTGAAAGGTTGCTTTGCAATCTACACGAGGTTGGCATGGTGTTGGTGTTATCGCCAGTGATCTTACCGATCCAAATACAAAAGCAACTACAAACAATAACACTCCTCATTTTCTCAACTAACTGTGTCGTTTTCTTCATATTCCTTAGACTAACGGTGACTCTCATTGTGATAACTAGCTTGAGAATGATTCATCTTTATGTCATGTATTTTGTTGTTGTCAATAAATCTGACTAATACGTTGCCTGGCATTTGTATTTTCACTATTCCTAAACAATACATACCATGATTTTGCCTGATCATTATAGATCAAAATTTTTTAAATAAACTACAAAAAGCCTATTGCGTCTAACCTTTGATCACAGAATCATTCTTCTAACAATCTTTAGTCACAGTACCGATCTTTCCACTTTCGCACGAAACCATATATGATATCAGTACAGATTTCACCGCCCTGATATCCATAAATGTCTAACATGCAATTTCAATTTAAATATTCTTTCAACTCCTCACCTATCCAAGCGTTTCAATCATTCCAGATCAGTCTGAGCACGTGTGATGGGCATATTGAGGTTTCTATCAATGAGCGGGTGTGTGATCAATGCACACAAGTAAGTATCCAGATGAGGGTGTGCGGTGGGTGCGGATGGGTTGATATCAACGTGAGGGTTTGGGGTGGGTGCGGAGGAGTTGATATCAATGTGAGGGTGCCCGATGAGTGCCGAAGGATTATAAGCAAAACGAGGGTGTGTGGTGGGTGTCAAGGGTTTAGCACAGCGGTGATAGCATGCAAATGAGGGTGCATAGAGGTTAAGAGTGAAGTGAGGATCCGCAACGCACAGGGGCAATTTACAACTACTGCAACCGTACAACACGAGTCCTACACTACTTAAATATTTCAAAAAAAAACCTTCAACTTTTGAACATGTATCTAAGCACCCAAAATCAGACTTCAAGTTTAAACACGTGCGCAACATCACACTCAAGCCAAACCAACACCGATATAATATATCTCATATAAAAAAGCCACGTGACAACACCACACTACAATAAACAACCAAACACAAGATCTCTAACATTCTATAAGATGTCACCCTAATCCGATGTTACTACCCATTCACGTCATTGTTTCCCAGCACCAGAATTCAATATATAAACAACGCGAACATAATCTATACTGTACCATTCGCAACCATATGAGCGGTACATCGAACAGTTTCTTATCGGCTATCTGTTGAACTACGCAGATTATGTGAGCTTATCTATGATCTTCGGATCATTTGGATAGCTTATGCAGTCTAAAGCCATCTGATGATTCCTTTAGCTGGGATGAAATCGCGATAATGGCGTGCTTTGACTCACCCACACCCACATCCTCAAGATGAAAAAAGTATCAATATAGGTGAAATTCATATTTTCTATGAATTTTGCTTGTATCAGAGTACTTAATCTAGTGATTTTGATTAAATATTGTTGATTTGATGATTTTACATTGAATTAATGATATAAAATCAGAATTTAGATTTTAAGCCATTTGAAAACGAACTATGACAAGTTC
Source organism: Adineta ricciae (assembly GCA_905250025.1). NCBI lineage: Eukaryota > Metazoa > Rotifera > Eurotatoria > Adinetida > Adinetidae > Adineta > Adineta ricciae. Next base: position 11,187 of record CAJNOJ010000915.1, on the reverse strand, counting down.
GAAATCGATCATGGTAGTAATATCACCCACACCCACGTTCAGCTGATAACAGCGCACCTGAAAAGTCAACCTGTGTAGTAGCTTATGAATTATTAATATCACTTCTGCATGATCCTGAAGCAAATATAACGACTGAACAATTACGTCTCATGCCAATATTAAACATATAGCAACCTAATGAACACGAAATCTTTGATGATGATTGCCCACTAGAATATAATCAATGGTTCACAGATTATAAACTTTGGGAAGACACATTGACTGAAGATCAAATTGAAGCATTAGGTACTAAACTCTTTTTGGTTACGAACACATTATAACCTATTACACAGCAATAACTTTGATAAACATTTCGATAGTGTTTTAATTCTCATGTTTTTTCTTCAACGAAATAAAACTAGAAACAAGAAAAATACGGAATATTTCATCTAACCTTGATAGTACTTGATGAAGAAAGAGTTTCTGATAACGGTTATCTAGAAACAAAAGAAATTTCATGAGAATATTAATATTATCATTTCATATTTTTTATTCAAGACATACTCATCAGCAAACGTAAATACTTTCATGGGCTCTTCGTCAAGTCAAACGCAACGGCATGTTGATAACAGTTAGTTTTTTTGCCTCTCGAATTCTCGATTGATTGTTGAAATTGTTTCAGTATTGACAACATGATAAAATTTGCATGAGATGGGACAGGACTTAGTTAAATTGATAAAAGTTAGAGAAAAGGGAGTTTTAATTCTTTCACATACGCACCACATTTTTTTCGTTAATAATAATTACGCCAAATTTAATAATATAAAATGTAATTTATTGTTTTAGCTGCACACTCTCATACTATCACCAACGTAAATGAGTCTGATCCAGGTCGGAACGTAAAATTCTGTCAAATAATATGCTTCGTCGCTCGAAATGGTTTTTACATGGTAGAACCTATGCATGCACTGGCTGCCTTAAAAAGCTTGAACTTTTTAATTCATGCGCCTACTGTGTCTATAGGAAGCGGTTTTACCATACTTATCTATCTTTGTGAACACCAGGGCGACGGTGTAAACAGTAGAGTGATCGATGCAGTGTTTCACGGACTTAACCGTCCGGACTTATTGCTGCAACCACCTCGTACACTGACTGCTACACGTGAAAGATTCAGCATGTCATGGACTTATGGTTAATATGTTGCACGTTGCATATACAATAATCGACATATATTTCTTCCCTATTTTTCTAATATCTAATTGTTAGTTATTATTGATTTATTTAATCAAATATTCATTGAATATAAAATAATAAATGATTGAATAATTACTCTTAGCAAAAGATACGTTCATTTAATTGCATAATTGGACATCTTCCGATCGCTCTTATTATTAAGACAAATACTTTTTTCTCATCTGTTGTTGATCTTTTTCGTTTTTTCTCTTTTGATACTGCAACAGAGTGTTTTATTTAAAAAATAATTTAAACTAGTTGAAATTGAGTTTCGATGTTCAATATCAACAGAGACATGGAATAGTGGAAGTAAAATTCAACGAAACCTTCGCTCATAGAAGAAGAGTTATGCTATAAGTTTTATTTAAGAATTTGAAACTCTCAAAATCGCTCGGGTTTTTACTTGAATAAAATGCTATTCACAAAAATAATTTTCTCAATTATCCTTTATACTTTCTATATTAATCATCACTTACGTTAGATCTCATTTACTGTTTCGGAATTATTACCATTTGTTTATGGATGGGTTATCTATGAGCAAGATGATTTTAATATGTTATATCCATTGACATTGAATCAATAAAGAGTACTTAATTCATCTCAATCAAACAGCCGAATTCGTGTATATTTAATTGGTGCAGAACGAGCAGCGTATCCACGAATTATTCCTGTTAGTTTTCATGGTAATACAAGCTGTACATGGAAAAGTATCGAAGATAAAGGAGAAGATTTTTGGGTTCAATGAAATATTAATCATTCTCGCGCACACTTCTATGAATTATTTTGATAAATAAAAAAAGAAATTGCAGATTGTTGTAATTTCATATTCGTTATTAAACAAATTTATTTTGTATGCATCTTCAGATTTAACAATCGGTTCAACATAATTAATGCATTTAGAAACGATTTTTCTGTCTATTTTTGCACTCAACTGTATATGCTTTAACAGTTCTTAACAAACAGAATATGCTGACATTTATCGATAAAATACTTCCCAGTCATGGTAGTCGCGTTCATATTGTATTCGTTGATATTTATCCACGTGTAGATTTTCTTAAATAATAGTCAGTAATCTAAAGTCACTGAATATATCCCTGAAGATGCTCATCAATTGTTGAAAAGTGGTATTGATTCCTCTCTTATTGCGTCAAATACTATTAGATATATATTTCTTGATAAACTGTGTTTTGTCAAATGATCTTTATTTAGATAATATTGTTTCACCACAAATAATAGAATCTTATCTGGAGCCTCCTTTTCTTCATATAAGTAGTCTTGTAATATATTCAGTCAAACAAATAAATAGTTACGTTGTCGAAAGTTTACTTCAACATGATTTAGATATTGTATTTTCACATTAAGATGATATTGAACGCTTACATAAAATAATTCTATGAAACGTTTGTGTACTAGTAGATTTAAGTTAATTATTTTCTAAACGATTGAATTATATTTAGTTTTAAGAGATATCATTATATATATATATATCCTTAGTTTATCAGAATATTGTTTGTTTAATGATAAATTCATTTAGCAGTTGAAAATCAACTTGATCATTTCGATGTTCAATCAGTTCTACCAGTAAAAACGAACCAAAATCACTGATAAACTTGACCATAATATCCCTTTTCGGTTCTGATAACCGATTTTTATCAATAATATGTTAATATTTCTTTTTATTGCATAAAATGAAAATTTTATTTTTCATAGATGTCATAAAATATCATTACACTGGGTATCCAAAGCTCATATCATAATATCGTCGACTAAGCAAGTAAAAACGTCCAGGAGTATTGACTTTATTACTAAAAAAAGGGTGGGTGTGGGTATGGGTGGGGCGGAATGTGAGTGAAGAAGAGAGATATACCCACATCGACACCCACCCTCACCCTCACCCTTGATTCTTTTCTTTCTATGTTCAAACTCACCCTAGCTGTTACGACCTTGTTGCGAACAAAGATCTTAGTTTCGTAAGAAAGCTATGGAGGATGTAGTAACTCTATTGTCCTGATAAATATTAATGTCTTTTTAAGATATTATTTATTTATCGTGGATAGAGAGTTCTGTTTTGCTGCATTCGAAGTTCCTTTATTTGCTTAACTAGGTTCTTATAGTCCTCGTGCAACAATAAGAATCATTATCAGTAAATCATTTGATTACTACTGTCCTGAACTATTGATCTCGATTTATTCTTAGTTTTGATATGCAGTTATTAATTAACTGGAGAGAAAATCGAATAGTTTAATTGGTAAAACAGCCGACCGGTTATCGGAAGATGTAGTTTCGAGTCCTGCTTTGATTTTGTGATCTTTCTTTACAAGTTATTCGTACTTGTTTAGACATATCACTGTGGTTGCATTTGTTCTAAATCATTTGATATCTGTGAACAGAAGATATGGTTCTTTAACTTTGAACTCGTTTAAACATTACTTTTAAACTCACCCTCACACACCCTCACCCTCACCCACTTTTCATCTTATTTCCATTATCACTCATCACATATTTTTCACCGTCCAGTTGCAATCCCTATTCCTCGAGACACTTCTCCACAAACGCACGAATAGTCGGAGCTTTCTGATCACCCTCGTCGTATGGATAACAACCAAGAATAAACACATACAATTCATTGTTGTGGTCAATATGATAGAGAGAGACTCCTCCAAAATGGATACCAGTATGGCCTGCGCTCCAAAAGTCTACCGTGATACAGAATTCATCGATCAAATGACACCAGTCAACCAATTGCTTCTTACGTAATTCATATACTTTATCGACGTTCCGACTGATATAATGCATAAACTAAATTATTAAGTACTCTAGAAGACCATGCTATCTGCTTACCGTCGTCGGATCGGGTAACAAGTCTTTCACTTGTGCGCCTGTTAGTGCTGATAACCGCTGGCCAGCGACCAAGATTTTTTTCAACTAAATTGACAAATTCATCTCCTTTAACTGTTTCAAAGGGTCGACTATCGAGAAAAGCGAATTCAACGGATGCATCGGTAATCAACTGCTTGAGTTGCGATGGAATTTTTATCTGTGTAGACGTTGAATTTCGTTTCAAACTAGCATCGGCGCTTTGTTGAGTAGTATTGAGTTGTTTTTTTCTTTCTGCAAGCCTTTGTATGAGTTGACTTCACCTTCGTTCCGTCACTGGATTTGTGTATAAGAATTGTTCCGCATTTATCGTATCGAATCACGTCCTGTTTTATTTTGCTGTAAAATACTTGCGAAAAAGAAGGCCACAATGGTGATGCTTTAGCTGTTTGTTTCGCCTTCATAAATTCGATTAAAGGATCCTTTTGTTCGATAAAGATTCTGATTTCTTTTTTTTCGTATTTCATTATTGTAATAAAGATAATACGATTCAATTTGTTGACAAAATACCTTTGATGCTTTGTAGAAGCTTAATTCGAGTATTGATACACAGAGAAAAGATACGATTCGAACAAATTTACGATAGTATTGTCGATACGAATAACAGTGTACGAAGAAAGTCAGAATATTGTGATGAAAACAAGAAAAATTTTGAACGATTAGCAAAGAAATCTAGTATCAAAGAAAAAGAATACTTTTCCATCCAGGTTATGTTAATATACATATACTGACAATACAGCTGTATAGTATCGACATATAGTTCTCGATCATATGATCTCTTTCTTTCAAACCTATACCTCGCCATTTTGATTTGTCCTCAGTGACCGCCCCTCGATCTTTTCTTTAAGTCGACTTTTGATATGTTTTGTCTATTTCGAATGAATATTCGGTCCTATATTTCGTTGATTAGTTTGATATAGTGTCTCATCGACAAAGCTCAAAGTCTCAGAGTATATGTTCCGATGTCACTTTTCATTAGGAAAATAATCATAATGTCCTGAAATACTATTAATTGACGCCATGTTCAATATAGGTAATTAAAAACTGTTTTTTAGCGAATGTCGAAAAATCGGGTTCTAATGGGATCGGGACAAGAAAACCTGGTCCCGCCGGACTCTATTTCTCAGCCACTCAATTCAATATTGTATCATTCACAAGCATATGGACGGTCCCTTGCCCTAGTAAGACTACAAATAGCTGTCGAACTACACAGACTACATAGGTTTATCTATGATCTTCGGATCATTTGGATAACTTATACAGCCTAAAGCCATCTGATGAATCCTCTAGCAGGGACGAAATCGTGATCATGGCAAGCTTTGATTCACCCACACCCACCCTCAAGATATGAAGTATGTCTGCCAATCTTTAATACATGTACTCTTATAACCGATCGGCAGATAGAATTCAACTTTTATTTGTTTTATTTTGTTAAAACAAAATAAAATAAAATAATCCTTTCAATTCCGCATAACAATTTGGAACAAAGTTCTCACATGTTTCTTATATCACGATAATCATATTTGTTTCAAATACGCAGCTTATTGAACGCAAGAACCTCTCCGGTTCGAAATACTTCCACTGGACAAATATTTTTACATATATATATATATATATATATATATATATATATATATAAAGAAGAAAGTTTGTTTGTCTGTTATAAACGCTGATAATAATAAAATATGGAGATAATTTAAGCGTTCTTTTGTAACATTCATTTCATATCTAGAATCTTTTTCTTTTCTTTTCGCTTTTTATCTTTCAGATGAAAGAGATAACGATGTAATTGCACCATCATATGAAATTGCTATCGAGTATAAAACTAATTGTATAGTACTACTTTTTTAGTTATTTAGTCATGATGAATATGAATGATAAGAAACGATCATGGAATTCGACATTCGACAATTCCAATGATAAATATATTACCAATAAAAAGTTCCAGTCAAATTCTTCTTTGGAACATCTTTCCAATGAACTTATTTATGAAATATTTCATTATCTCGATGCTCATCATATTTATCAAAGTTTCTTCGAGCTCAATACGCGATTTCAAAATCTTTCGACACATTCAACACAACTTACTGTTCAAATCAATATGATATCAACGTCGAAATTACTTTTTGAATCTTATTATAATAATTTTATTCTACCAAATAAACATCAAATTCAAATTTTATATTTACTCGATCCATTTGTCGCAGAATCTTTTTCATCAACTATATCACAATGTTTTCATTTACGTCAATTAAAACTATGTGAAATACCAGTTGAGTGTCTCGAAAATCTTCTTCATAATTTAGTTTCATTGAACAATTTATCATCTCTATCTATTCATGTGGGTCAGGGTGCAAATAAATCGAATATTTATCAAAGTATATTTCATCTTCAAGCATTAAAACTGTGTAAACTTCATTTTGAAGACAATAATCCAGTGTGGTCATTACCAATGTCATCAAATTCAGTAGAAAGTCCCATTGAAAATCTAGTCATTTATGATAGTTTTGCTTTGGATAATATTAGTGCAATTTTATCATATATACCTAAACTGCAGCGTTTATCTATCAAATACGGACGTACGTTTGGTCTTGAATTATCACTGATATTTGCCGTTGTTTTTAACGATCTAAAACATATCTCTATCATGGGATCTTGTTTTACACAGCCCGACATAGACAAATTTATCAAAATTCATTTATTCAATATTAAAGTATTACATATTTCATCAACTTGTTACGGGGGAATATACCAATGGGATAAATTTATTCAACCATACATTCCACATTTCAAACTCAATAGTTTTACTTTTGAACACCCATCAGAGTGTGCTCATATTATGAATCTATATCGTAGTATGTATGACGAATATCCATCAACATCGCCAGCTATACGACAATGGTTTTTTACTCATGAAGTAATGTCAGATGAAGATTTACATGAGATGCTTTGTTCTATTCAACCATATCAGTAAGAGCAAGACATATTTATATTAATTTGATTTATTTATCATATTATAGACGCCAATCATTTCTATTACTTCATCGATGTTGTATGAATTCAAAATGTCATGTAGATATGAATTATCGTTCTATTCACCATTTAATTATTCCTGAAATGGTTGAATCTTGTAAATGTATTCCATACTTTCCAAATGTCACAAAAATGACTCTCAGTGGTGACTGTGTTGATTCGTTTTACCTTAGCGGTGCAAGATTAAGTTTTATCCTTTCTTTCAAGCAGCTCACCAGTTTGGCTATTTGCACGGTAATGGATGGATTTGATATTATTTTTAGTATACTACACTACACGCCAAATGTTCATAGTCTTACATTTACGTTCACAACTACGCGCTCAAAAGGATTATCGTCTTTTCATAAGGGTCAAAGCTATCAATATATTGTCAATCACAATCAAATTAAAACGATTATTTTCAATGCACATTATACAAAGAAATTGGTACAGTTTTTTATGGATCTTTGCCCTAGATTACAATATCTCATTTATGGAATGTCTGAGAAGTCTCTTGAAGCAACATTTCAATATGTATTGACAGAAACGAATCAGACAGCATATAACCAATTTTCATTATGCATATTTGATGTCAATGCAAACTGGATTGATAAATTACAAACTATAATCGAATCACAAGAATTAAAAAAGAATCACTTAATTAAAACTGTAAACAATAAATTTTATTTTAAATGGTGGTATTAACATTGTGATAATGATGACAAACTTATCTACTAAAATTTTAATTAATTCTTCGATTAATAAAAATGTTCGAAAAAATTTCAAAAATTTATTAATATGTTCACACTTGCATCTTCAAGAAAGAAAATCTCTCAGGGTATGGATGATACATTTGTTCTTTAACATCTACATGCTATGCCCACGCAAAAATCGAAAATAGCAATTAACTTAAAATTTTAGATATATATGAATGAATCTGTTTTACACTGATTCACTTTCACTCACACTCTCTTATCTTTTTTGTTTTATATAAGAATAAACAGACCGATATATGGGCCAATCCATGAAGACCCATCCACTTTCTGGAAAGGTTATTTTTCGGCTCAAACATCCGATTTATGTTAGAAAACATTTTTGGTGAAAAAAATTGCGTCCTGTCTGCGGAAAACTTCGAGTATTTTAGCTTTTTTATACATCGAAAAAATGACAGAAAGACGTCTGGAACTTCATCAAAAGCTCTTTTCGGAATTGTCTAATCAGACTGATCTTATTGAATTTCATATGTGGTGAGTCATTTTCTATGTATATGATAATAGTCCTATTGCACGAATATGAATTAAATTCAATTAATTCGACGAAACCTTGTCTTATTTTCGTTGTAAAGCTATAAAGAAGTTGATGTCATTAAACTTGGTCACAAAATTAATCCTAAGTGATGAATTCTATGCGAAAGAAAGCTAGTGTAGTGATGAAGAGAGCTATTCATTATGAATACTCGATATCGTCATCATGTATGATTTTGACAAGAATTCAGTCTATGGAGAAACATAAAAAAGAAGTTTTACTTGAATGTAAAAATTCTTATTTGACTTGATCGAGCCGTCAAACTATATTGAACGGTTGAATGATCAGTTGGCTTAAATTCATGCATACTACGAATACCTTGTATTGTGCTTAAAGTAAAAGCAACGTAAGAGAATAAAGTCAAAAGTCTTCTTACCTGTTGCCCGAAGTTTTTGGATTCTAGTTTTTACGGAAGTTTTCTTAACCTTTTCTACTTGATGCGGGTTAGGATAGAAGATATTAACAGGAGGATTATCTTTGTTGGATCTTTTTGCTGGTTCAAGTTGTTGTTTTTTTCAAAACTCGTAAAAATCCTTTGCGTTTGACATGAGAATGTTCTTGGAAAGTGTATCATGTCTGACAGTAGACTTTAGCACTGCACCAATTCCATCTCCAGCACTTTTATCATGGCCCGTAGCTGTGAACATCCAAGAAACATCCAAACCAAAATCGCGCTTGTGATAAATCAGGTTCAAGATACTAGCGTTATTCTTAAAATGAGCAGGTGCTCCATCACTAAACGAAAGAAGAGAGATAACATAGCACGTAAAGCACATCAAAAATAGGATTTACCTCACATAATTGATCTTTTTTAACAATGGAAAGTTTTTCTTAATAAATTCAACGAGAATTTTTTGTGCACAGTGCACGAATGCTGTTGTATGTTCCATATATTTGCTTATAATTGCTAAATTTGTATGTTCATCTCCAATGGTAAGATGGATTGTGAATAAGCTGACTTGGTGCTAACTAAAGAATCCTTGTTGAACTTCACGCTGACGTATCAATGTGTAATTCATTGAGAAACCTATCTACACCATCACAAATGGATCGTTCTTCGATGAACAATTATTGCATTTACCACTGAAGCACTTTCCATTCGAGTCTGGGCACATCATTTGATTAATTAGATCTTTCATATTAATCTTATTGGTTGCTGATAAAGCACCTATACCAGCACATTTTTGATAGTCGTTGTTCCAAGCCTATAATGAAACTACTTAAAGTTTGAATCAACATACAGATGGCACAAACCTTGAAGAACAAGTCAATGTTCTCATGAATTATACAGATACCCGTATCATGTCGTGTCGCCGTTTTTACTTCTCGTGGTCGAAGGGCATTGAAAGTTGATCGCGCAACAAGNTTTAAGGCAATATGAACAATTATACATGAAATATCCAAGTACTTTAATTTGTGCCTGTAGTGAAATATCAATAAAATATGAAGAGTTTATTGAACTTACACCAGTTTATCATGAAATTTGTTCGTCAAATTTTGTGAATCAAAAATGGATTGATCATTTATTTCAAATAGGTAACCTGTATCATTCAAGTTTTCATGACGTAGCATCACTTCAATTTCAAGCACTTAAGTCACTATGTCGATTAACAAAAGAAACGATTAATTCAAGTTTAACACAATTTTATTCAACAAGATTAATCACGAATCAATTAATCAGTAAAAATATTTTTGAAAATAGAATTGATGAAATTATTAATTTATTTAAAAAATCAACACGACACACATTCAAAGAAATCTTTCAAATAGCTCGTGAAATTTTTCATGGGAACACTTTGTTATCAATTAACGAAAAAACTTGGAAATATCAAATTTTCCCGGTAAATGGTAAATCAATTGTTTATGCAATACCGGTAACATATAATAATGGGCAATGTACATGTGGAACATCGTTACATTGCGTAGAATTAGCTATGCTCAATAATACACCTATTGATGGTTTATTTTTTGGTTGTTATCCAATTGAAGCTATGTTAAATTCTTCACTTGAATGTCTCTATAATGAAACATGTTTAGATTTAATTCTACCTAGTTTTCATCAAGATTTGATAAATATAACAATTCAACCTTTGCAATCAGAAACTAAATTTGGTATTAGGGAAACTGTTCAACACATGATTGATCGATTATTTGTTAATGAATGGAATAAGAATTATTCTTATCTAAATTATTCAAGAAAATGTAGTTCGACAGAATGTAGTTATTCATTTATACAGAATTTTGGTGCGTTGCATATACTTACAACTATTCTTGATTTATACGGATGTTTAACAATATTACTAAGCCTTTTGATTCCATTTATTATTGGAGTTTTCTTTCGAATATATGACAGAAGAAGACAAATGGTTATTGCACCAGATATAATGACGGTAGATTAAATTTGATAATTTAATGAGTACTTATATTTGGTTATTTGTGCATTCATATTTCATTTATCGCTTTCAATAAATAGATACGCTCACTCGCAGCTACGGTGTGGATCGGTTGTCTTACCGATCTATAGAAAATGGCTGTGACAACCTATGATTGTACACTTCTTCTTTTTCCTTAAGCACTGATGATGACCTTGCTATACGTTTCTTTCTTCATCTCTCATCTTCTCCCTCTTTCTATACACAACAATTATCTCATTTCTTCCTTCCTGCTTGCGCTCAAATATTAGCCTCTTAGCCGATGCACTTTATAGAGAGATATTGTTGACACATCTATCTCTACCTCTAATGTGACATCGATACTATACTTTTATCTTGACCTACAGTG
>CAJNOJ010000914.1:0-16157 GCA_905250025.1 Adineta ricciae | reverse complement strand
CACCATTATCAACTGAAGATGAGATTCAATATCTCGAAAGCTCTTGTTTTATTTCTTTTCAATATAAAAACAAATTCGATTGACTATGAAAAACAACAATTCTAGTGAATAAGTAATTAAATCTATTGCTGTTAATGGACTGTATTTTTCAGCCAATTCGTTTCGAAGAAAATCACAAAGCTTATCTAAGAAATCTTTTGAATTTGAAATGTTATTAGAAATACAGTAAGCAAGATCATCAAGAATTTCAGATCTATAATAATTTCCAAAAGCTTTCCCGCGTTTTTCAAGAAAAATACGGATATCATCTAATGGAGCATTTATAAGTTCATGTAAGAATTGTTCCTGTTCACTTTCCGGTTCTGAAAAGCATTCTTCATCGATTTCGTCTATAGTCCGAAGATCTTCTAATAGATCACTAAAAATCATTTTTAATTTGATTAATAATTCGACAATTGAATAATTCTGATGTTCCATTGTTTGTAATAAATTTCTCGATAAACGTTGAATTTTCTCCTCATCTTCTCTCTTGAGAGAATTATGTTTTTGATTTAACTGTAGTAAATCATCATAGTAAGGTTTAATCAGCGATCTATCATTACCATACATTGAAGGATTACATTGATTGAGCCGTAATATCAATTTTTTATTTAACTCATTTGACAGCAAAGATTTATTTCTTAAGTTGTTCAGTAATACACGAAGATCACGATATATGTCCTTACTTGAAATCGAATTCTTTCGAATAATAACATCAGGGGAAAATACCTTTGGGAAAATTTTACTTACTGTTTGCATTCTGAGAAAAAAGTTTAAAAAAACTTGCATTTTTTTCTTCAGAATTTTGAATAGAGAAAATAAATAGTTTCCGACTGTTGCTTCAAGTGGCATTTTGTGCAATGAAAAGAAGCTCACTTTTCTTTCTTTATTGAATGGCATAGTTTGTTTTTTCTAGTCGATAGCAACAGATGGCAACAACAAAGTTTCATACCAATCAATCAATCGTAAATTTACTAAAAAATTTTACGCGCTTATTCCAAATCAGTGTTGGGTATGTTCAAAAATCAGAAAATGATGATACAATAAAGACATGCGTTGACGAAACAGAGAAAATGGTTAATGATATTTGGACTAAAAAAGAAGGTTTTAATACGATAAAAACGATTTATGAAACAGTTTTGACTACCATTGAAAATACACTGCCGAAAAAATCAGAACGAATTCAGATAATTAAAAAAGAATTCCAGTCTTCATTTGAACTTGCTGCTCAAAATATCATAGAAAATTATCGTCAACAAACAAAACAATATTTTCTCAGTGATTTATACTCAATGGTTATTAATGATATAAATAAATATATGTTAATTGAACGTATAGAACCTCTACATTCCACACGTACATCTGCATTACAAAGTTTATGGAAACCATCAGAGAACATGAAGAGTTCAACTACGATATCGCCTAAAAAATACCCCAAAACAGAAATAATCAAGAAAAATAGAGAGAAAACTATACAAATTTTTGAAAAGGTTGCCATCGAGTTCAATATGTCATTATCTTGTCTTGTTCATCAACTAATGAATAAAAAACAGAGAAATAATGAAGTACACAAAACGGAAAATTTTATGCGAAAATATCATGATTCATCACAAGGAAAGGTCGAGATGAATTTATCAGCATTTTTAACTAATTATCCCCGTGCGTTGGAATTAGCAGAATTTACTACAGAAGAAATTGAAAAAACACAGCAAGCGTTCTCTAAATACAATCAATATATAAATTTACCCCGGAATAATAAGTAGAATTATTTAAAAAAAGAAAAAAATTTACTTGTTTTTATATTTAGAATAAAACCAACAGACCATTTGTTGATAAAACGTAGAAATGTATNCTTTGTCGAAAAACCTGAATTTTGGGAAAACGCGGGTTTTTCAAGGATTTTGCGATTTTTGACTACAAAATAGGCTCTAAAAAGAATAAAAAGTAGTTCATCGTGATCAGCAGCTCACGCTCTATCAAACCATATAAAAAAAGTCAAAATAAATTTCACTCGATTTTTGCATTGCCTGCACCTTATGCACCATCTGTTTCTATAACTTGACGCCAACGATCTGGTAAACAAAGGATCCCCTGTTCATAGAAGTCCGGGGACTTCTGATCGAAAAAAGTTGCGAGAGCGGGTTTTAGGTCGTTCTCGTCGGCGAACCTTTTCTCGCTCAGGTAATTAGATAGAGAGCGAAACAAATGATAGTCAGTGGGAGCTAAATCCGGTGAATAGGGTGGGTGGGGTATGGTAATCCAACCAAGCTGCAATAATTTTTCACGAGTCGACTTTGCCACATGTGGTCTCGCGTTGTCGTGGAGGAAGTAAATTCGATCTTGTTTTTCTTTGAGTTTTTGGACAACACGATCCAATTGTTCACAATAGAGATTAGCTGTGATTGTGTAACCATTAGGAAGAAGTTCCCAATGGATGATTCCTCGCACGCCCCACCAGACACTCAACATCACCTTTTTGGGATGTATGTCCATTCTGGGTGTTGCCACTCCAATTTCACCACTGGTAAGCCATTGCCGTCGGCGCGTATGTTTAACATAAAGCATCCACTTCTCGTCTCCAGTGACAAGATTGCGCAGGCATTGATGATTGCGATGAGATTTGATTAAATCCATACACGTGTCCATCCTTGACTGAATCTGATATGGTGATAATTCGCGTGGAATCCATGCCCCATATCTCCAGCTCTTGCCAAGATCAGCCAAATGTTTTTTTACCGTGACATGGGAGCACCCGAGTAGCACTGCTAAAGCACGTGTCGTCAGCCTCGGATCTTGTTCGATCTGCTGCTTCAATAGATCGATATCGGTATTTTCGCCCGTCTGTGTATTCTTATAAATCGAAATTTTTTCGTTCGAACGTCATTCACGCTCCCTATATATATCCTTGGTATCAAAGCTTCGAGAACTTTCTAGAAGATTCTATGACCATTTCCAAAAAAAAACGCAAGAACTTTCTTACCAGCCTAATATATCAGTAGGAACTCGATTTAGTCCGATGTCAACTGTGTCAATTGGTACATTGATTGATGAATTATTTATTTAAAACATAGAAAATGTCGAGCAATTATTCCAGTTATTTTGCGACTTGAGAACCATTAGCACGCTGTTATAGTTATGAAAAGAGAAATGATTTATTTTTCATACTAACAATCTTTCTAAGTTTACCAGTAGTGTCAAACTCGGAAACTGAATCCAGTTATTGAACTATTCCAACGTTGATAGACGCAACAACACTCTCGCCCTCAAATTGGCCACTGTCATCCATCCCTTGCACCCACATCCTCAAATACTGGACTAATTCCGAGAAATTAAATGAGCATAGAACTTTATCTATGAAATCTACGATAACAAACAATATGTAGTAAGGTGCACGTAATGCAAAATTCGAGTAAATATTTTTTTTCAGTTTTATTACACATATTCTGATCCGCCAGATTACGCTGATNATAAAAACCAACAGACCATTTATGGATAAAACGTAGAAATGTATCTGAAAATTCAAATGCATCTCAAATGGATCAATATGTAAATTTGTATTGTTATGTGTTACATAGAAAACGACCTTCTTTCGTAAAGGAAATTGGAATTTATATTCAACGACTTACAAATGGCTCAAAACAACAACATCAAATTCGGTGTTTTAATAAGAATCGAACTATTGAAAACTATGAATCTGGAGAGATTAAAAAATTCAAGTAAACTACACATAATTCTCAAGGAAAAAGCTATTGTTGTTTTGTTTTAGTATTTGAATGTTTTAGTCAATATTTTATGAGAAGAAAAACTTGACCATATGGGATTCTGAATTAGTTTATTGTGTTGACCAAAAAGTTCTGCAACACTTGCGAAAAATTTTATTTTTGTGATATAGTGGCTAAGCGGTCACGTGTCTGTCCATGTTATCGTCTGTATCTATCCGTTGTTCAGTATTTGCATGTACCTTCTAGAACTTTCTATGCAATTTTCACGGACGTAAGACGTGTTTTTGCGTAATGCTCTTACGCAATGTTCATACTATTGGGTTGGTAAGACAGTTTTTGTGGTTTTTCAGATTTTCATTTTATTTTCTTTATCAGCAAGAACTAGTTCTCATTTATGTATGCACCATCTGTTTCTATAACTTGACGCCAACGATCTGGAAGACAAAGGATCCCCTGCTTATAGAAGTCCGGGGACTTCCGATCGAAAAAAGTTGCGAGGGCGGATTTTAGCTTGTTCTCGTCGTCGAACTTTTTCTCGCTCAAGCAGTTGGGCAGAGAGCGAAAGAAATGATAGTCAGTGGGAGCCAAGTCCGACGGATAAGGTGGGTGGAGTATGGTAATCCAACCGAGCTGCAATAATTGTTCACGAGTCAACTTTGCCACATGTGGTCTCGCATTGTCGTGGAGGAAGTAAATTCGATCTTGTTTTCCTTTGAGTTTTTGGACAACGTGATCCAGTCGTTCACAATAGAGATCAGCTGTGATTGTGTAACCATTAGGAAGAAGCTTCCAATAGATGCTTCCTCACATGCCCCACCAGACACTCAAAATCACTTTTTTTGGGATGCATGTCCATTCTAAGTGTTGCCACCCCAGTTTCACCACTGCTAACCCATTGCCGTCGGCGTGTATGGTCAACATAGAGCACCCACTTCCCATCTCCAGTGACAAGATTGCGCAGCCATTGATGATTACAATGAGATGTGGTTAAATCTATACACGTGTCCACCCTTGACTGAAGCTGATACGGTGATAATTCATGTGCAATCCATACCCCATATTTCCAGCTCTTGCCAAGATCAGCCAAATGTTTTTCTACCGTGCTATGGGAGCACCCGAGCACAGCTGCTAAAGCACGTGTCGTCAATCGCGGATCTTGTTCAATCTGCTGCTTCAAAAGATCGATATCGACTTCGATAGGTCTTCCGCACCTGAGTTGATCATCAAGTTCGTAATTCCCATTATGAAATCGATCAAACCAATGTTGTGCCGTGCGGATGGACAGGATACCGGGACCCATCGTACTGCATATATTATTCGCTGCTTCAGTTGCTTTGTGACCCAATCGAAATATTTTCGTTCGAACGTCATTCATGCTCCCTATATACATCCTTAGTATCAAAGCTTTGAGAACTTTCTAGAAGATTCTATGACCATTTCCAAAAAAACGCAAGAACTTTCTTACCAACCCAATGGTTTTAGATGTGGTCCCATCAATAGTTACAGATTAAGTTCGTGCCGGAGTAATTGAAATAAGGCCTAAACATATTGACGATGAGTTTTGACTTCTGAAGCTGGAAAACTACAAGACGTCAGTACTGATGTGATAGTGAATTATGTGGAGCTCCTGGATAATAGATGTTTGACTTGTATTTTTTTCTGAAATTGAAAAAAATAAAATATTCAAATATACTGTGTGCAATAATTTCTATGCGCTGTTACACGTATACAAAAGTACCCTGAAAGACGCATATTGATAGGAATTTATTTGCATGACAAGATGTGCAAGCTTTCTCGCATGCAGCTGTATGTTATGGAAGTGAAAAACAAAAAAAGTAAAATATTTCAAGAAAAAATTCGGAAATGAGGGTTATACGTATAAGAAAGCCGTGAGATGTAATAATTCACTATCTCTTTTATTTTTGCAAATAATTCACTGAAGTCTACCGATGTTGTGGTTTATCATCGCTCTTGGATTGATGTGCCGGTCGATATTGTTTCACATAGTTTGCACGTTTAATCATATGTAATCGGCGAGTTTCAATAGCATCGAGTACTATTTTCTGCCATTCTACAGTGTGGGGCATAATTGTAAGACCAATTGTTTTATCAATAAGATAAATCAAATGAATATGATATTTAGTCAGTCAGTCAGTACAAGTAAAGGACAAGAATATACATATAAAATTTTCGAGCGCATATCCTTTGACTTTCCTGTATATATAGAAATTTCTCTATTTCTCTGGTGCATAAATATAAGACCACATGGCATGTTTGCCGTTAACACTTTTTTCTCCGCGACATTTTCGTAAACTAACACACTAAATTGACACTTAGATACAAGTAAAGATATGCCGAAAGCAATCCAATTGACTGAAGACGAGAAAAAACATATTCTAGAATTGTACAAGCAAAACAATCCACATCGAGAAATCGCAAAGAAAATCAATCGATCCAAAACCGTGGTAACAAATCTTTTGAAAGATCCACTTAAATATGGATCAAGAAAACAAACTGGTCGTAGAAGAAAAGTCGATGAACGCACCAAACGGCATATTTTAAGAGCTGCTAGTAACAAGTCAATATATTTGCCGATATTATTCACGATTTAAATTTGAAACTGTCAAGATGGATAATAAATCGGATTTTCAAAAAGTAAAAAATCTTGAAAAAAAAAGAAAAAGAAACGTTCTCCACTTTTAACAAAGTCATACAAAGAATTACGATTACAATGGGCTAAAGATCATACCACCTGGAATAAAGAATGGCGTAAAGTTGTGTGGTAGGACGAGAAGAAATTTAATTTGGATGGTCCTGATGACTTTTCTTACTACTGGCATGATCTGCGTAAGGAGGAAGAATTTTTTCAACTTGGGCTAAAAGTGGTGGAAGTGTTATGACGTGGGCACGTTTTGGCAGGGGTGGTAAAAGCTCAATACGTTTTGTAGATGGGCGGATGGACTCAAAGGGGTATCACGAGGTGCTAAAGAATCATCTAGTAGACATTGGTGCCAGTATTGGTGGATCTGATTGGATTTTTCAGCAAGATAATGCTCCTCTTCATCGGGCGAAGGTCAATGTTACTTGGTTCAAGTCTAAGAAAATCAATGTTTTGCCCTGGCCATCATTATCCCCTTACTTAAACCCAATCGAAAATTTATGGGAATATTAGCAAGAACGGTTTTTGCCGAAGGGAAACAATTTAACCGAAGACCAGTTAAAAACTGCTATATTAAAATCATGGGAAGAAATAAGTATTGATCAGCTTCGGGGTTTAGTCAATTCGAAGCCAGATAAATCATTTGAAGTTATTGAGTTAAATGGAGCAAAAACTAAATATTGATTGCTATTTTTGTTCTTCTTTTTTGTAATTCTTTTACTGTGGTCTTATACTTTTGCACCATGAAAAGTTATGAAAATTTCAAAGTAGATGAAAAAGAAGCAATATAATGCTGATAATCTAGCAGCTAGATAGTGACCTAACAGTCTCTCTAATTTCAAAGAATTAGCTTCATCTGATTCTCCTAAGCGCTAAAACTAGTGGTCTTATAATTATGCAGCACACTGTACTTCCATACCGATCGACTGGCCCGTTTTTCCAAACCTAATAATGCTCCACAAAAAGTTGGGTATGTTTTATTTCACGAAGCCTCTTGGGTGGAATTTCGCTCAGATTCCACTTCATTCATTGACATCATTCTCAGTCACTCCTTGCTAGCTTCTCAATACTATATCCACGTTTTCCTATAATTGCCAAAGCAGTTTAGAAGGCTTCTCGTTGCTTTCTACCGAAAAATCATATGGATGAAACTTCACCCATATTACCCCGTCCACGCCTCATCACTGACCTGTCGCTACTTTTTCCATGTCTCTCACAACTACGAACGCTTGACGAGAAATTTCCCGTTTTTATCAATCACAAAACCACGTGCGTGAAATTTCACCCAGACTCCACCCAGGTCATCCATGCCTGGTCTCTTGGTGGCTAGTCAGCATCCTCTTCATATTGCTCTCGGTCTAGGCAATAAACATGGGTAGTTAAGCCTCAATAATTAGAGCAGGACATGAACGCGTAGTGAACTGGCACACAATCATGCAACCTTATATATAAGGATCTGAACAAATTCCGACGAAACTCGGCATTAGTACAACGGATCTGACTCATCTTCGAACTTGACTGAGATATCAATGCAATGATTCTGTGTGGAAAATTTCAGCGCAATCTGAATCTTGTATCGAAAGTTATCGTGCAAACCGACGGACGGACACACTGACCGATTGTAGTAGTATACTCACTTTTTGAGTACACAAAAAACAGCCATTCTTCTTTATCTACATATATACAGATAGATAAAGCGTGTCGATGATTAACTGACATATTTTGTACCAACTAAGAGAGCTTTTTTCTTTCCGAACTCAAAAACATTTCACATCATATCATGGAAAACTACTTTCTACTGCACATGTATTTACTGAAAGTGTTCGAGTGCGCACAAGCATACTTTCATACGCGGTAGCATTTATACGAATCATACATTAGAACCTCATGTGAACGGTAGTCTTACAGAACTATTCTTCATGAGAAGCAAACACAAAAAATATGCTTAAGGCTTGTTGTTGACTTTTTTGGTCTTCCTGTTGATGTTATTTAATGAGACCCGATCGAAAAAATATATACAAACAATCATTACCTTATATGTACAGAAACCTTTTTCGTCAACATGTTTGATCGAAATCGCCCTTATTCTGAAAAGAAAAAGGTCTCGACTGCTAGACAGACAACTTGGCTTTTTCCAACTTGACATACGTCAAACATCGAATACTTTTGTAACCAGGAAAAAATGCAAACGTGCCGATTTTCGTACCTTCATCGAACAACTCTTCAGCCGATCACGGCGCTTGGTGTCGAACGCTCATGGGAAGATCTGAAGCAAGAGTTCAACTACCGGGGATCTGCTTATTCAGGTGCGACATGCTATAAAACAATCAGCAAACAGGGCCCAGATCTATTTGCCGTTGTGAATAATCGTATGGTATTGTATTACGAAAATGAACAATGGCACTGCTATAAGACTGCAACTGATATCCAGATTGGTGCCATGGACATGTCGAATGTCAACTCGAATCATGTAGGAATACAAGCACAGAACTAAATCTTGTATTATAGAAATTCCATGAGAAATCATCTGATGTGGAAAATAACAGTTCAACATTTTCGCATCAATAAAAAGAACCTTCTGGTATAAAATCATCACATACTCGACCTTCATCAACTAGACATCGAATAAATGAATAACTCTTGAACATCTGAACAAAAGGAATACTCATAAGTGTTTTTGGAACGTAGAATTCCGAGAGATTCTATATTAATCTTACTACCTAAATGAATCTACACGTAGTCAAAGCACAGTCATCATTCCCAAGGATGAAATTTCAGCACAGGTTGCAAAAGAGATTTTTCTGTCAAATTAAATACCGATGAAGTTGTTTTCTCTGAATTACTATTTGGCAAAAGCAAAAGCGACATGAGAGACAGACAAGAAAAATCTGAATTGATACTTGAAGTATAGCTATGATTTGTCTGTCGTTATGTTAAGTGTGGAAACTCTCAAAAGGAGGCGCAACTCCTGCTTGTTACTCATAGTACTTAAGTATACTAAAAGTTCTGTTGCAAGAGGAGATATCATATAACATTTTTCAGTGAGCGGTCTTGAACTTGATCGTCCACATGATGAAAATGTTCCCGAGAGCGACGTTCAAGTTCGGTTCGATCCGATGTCAACGGAGAAATAAATTTCGAATATCGACGTACTGCAGATGGGCAATATTGATTAGCCAGATCACAATAAATGTTCGGATCAAACACAGCAGCTGCACGTTCGGAATCGCCAAGTTGTAGATAACAAGTAGCGAACCGCTCGTCGCTGATCGATTTGAGTTCTAACAGAAAAATGATACAATCACGGAAAAGTTTCTTGACAGCTTCTTGACCTTTCGATGATTGCGCAAGTCGTTTAGCTTTCTTCGTGAAACTAGAAACTGTTTCATTGATAAACTCGCACGGACATTTCGAAAACGGTTCGAACATGGGCGATCGATTTAGTAATCGCTTGTGGACTTCTCGAATCAGTGGTGTATAGTCGATGTAAAATTTCTGCAACAGTATGAGCAATTTTTGCGGACGACTTTGTAGTGTATGAACGATTTCACTCATATGCTGTTCAATTCTCTCGGGACGATGTTTACGAAGTAGTTCGAGCAGATCACAATACGTATCAGGTGCAGTGTCCGGCTCGACTTTTGCTAATTGCAAGTAATAGTCTTGTAAATTTTTCAGATAAATGGTGGTATCATAATGGATATTGATTTTTTGTTTGTACGAAAGTAACGTACCGATCATTTTCTTGTACAAGCGCGGAGCAAGTTTGTTTTCTGAATCGATGAGTATCTGATAGCGTTGAAGAATATGATTAACAGCAGCATCGTTCCAGCATGGATGATCGAGACAAAATACGTGTAGAAATCGGTCCAAAGCTTCATAGCTAACGATCGCTTCGTCGAATCGACGCTTCTTTTCAAAAGTAAAACCAAGTTCTTTGAACGAATCGATAATATGTTCACGGCTGTGGGAATATTTTATCATAAGACGAGTGAAACTTTGATAGGTCTCAATAGCGGCGGAGAGATCCCCTGTACGTTCGTAGGCGCGGATTGCCGCTTCGAAACTTGGTCGAATTTGTTGAACGTAGACGATCGATGACGGTTGCGTGTATGTGAAGAGAACTTCCAAATACCGGCAATAGGCACATATCACCATCTTTCGACGATCCACGTGATTTCGACACAAATGAATAATCTGTTCGAATTCTTCATGCATGCCAAGGAAATCGTCGGGCTGTTTCATGGCGAGTTCTACAAGATGCTCGCAGATAATAGTATCCTTGGGCTTACTGTCAACCATCGTCACCGGTAATATGATAGTTTCAATCGTAGCGACAATGAATCGTTGAAGAAGAGGCGTTTTGTGATGGTCGTGAAGAAGATGATGAACGAGTCGTTGGTAGACGAACGCAAACGCGTTTCGATCGTTGATGCTTTGATAAAACAGAGCCGCTTTGCTAAAACACATTCGAGTATGTTGGCAAACATACTGATGTTCTTCGAAGCGCTGCATCACACGCTTGTACCACTGTTCTTCTTGATTTTGATTGCCTTGTTCCTTATACAAATGAGCGACATAACAAAATGCATCTTCATCGATACACGAACTTTGACCTGACCGATCTTCGATGTCTTGTTCATAGAGACTAATCAGCGTATCGAAGTCCTTGTTAACATACAACATATTATGTTTGTGGATGAGTTGGACAGATACATCATCGGGAGTTACAGATAAGGCTTGATCCAGTAAATCCTTGACACGTTGCCAAGGAACTTTCTTGTCTTCATGTAACAATGCAGCTAATTTCAAGGAACAGTAAGTGATACGACGGCTGAACTGTGTTTCTTTGAGAATAGCAGGACTCAGCTTTTTCTTGTATTGACCAAATGCAAACTCATTCGGTCGAAACTCGAATCTGTTCGCTCGCTGTGTCGAGTGCGTTTGCATGACATGCGATTCATTCGATGGATCTAATATCAAGGAACAAATATCATCCGACCTCAAACAATCATGATATTCTTGAAGTTGTCGTTGAGAAATCTCGCCAAGAAGCTGATAAAAGGTCATTAGTTCTTCGGAATCATGCTCACGACATAGTTTGATACCGTTCGAAACATGATCGATAGCCTTTGCGAAGTGATGTTGTTGTTGATAGAGTTGAGCTAGTTCACAATGACATTGAAGTACAATCACATGTTCATCGACGGTGAGTCGCTCGAATTTTTGACACACAGAAATCAATTTTTCCATATATTTAGCGACTTTATCGTACATCCACGGACTGTCTTTAATTCGAAAGCAAATCGAAAACGTCCCAGAAATGATACTTCGTCGATAGCTCGCTGACATTTCATTGAAGCTTAACTCAAGAAATCTTTCCCAGACGTTCGTTGGGCTCATGAGACGCGGATTGGTCGTATTGGAAAAGCCTGCTTCGACAATTTTCACGTAGACAGCTGCACGAAAACGTTCCGAACCATTCAGTTCGTGAGCAACGATTTTCTTATAGGTTGACCAAGCTTGTTCAGGAAATCCACGCAGAATCTCTAGCACAGCAATATTCATCGACGCACTATTGTTGAACGAGTTGTAAACCTCGTATTTGTTGATGCGAACAACACCCCGCCCTTTCGCGTCAGCTTTCTTGTACGAGTCCAATGCTTTGTCATACTGATTTTGTTGCCGATATACTGCTCCGATGGAATTATAACTTGTCGCGACCAATGATTTCAGATAGTCTCCTTGATGCAATGTGTCGGTGATTTCTAGAGCTTTTTGTTGGTAGCCGATAGCTTCATCCGGTTGATTCTGTTTGAATGCCAACCAACCGAGACCAATATAACAAGCTGATTTAATAGACAATGAATAGCGACCGTAGAGAAAATATTCATAGAAAGTTCGGGTTTTCATGGACGTTTGTTTGTCCTCATAATTAGAAAGAAGGTTACCGGTTTTGATGAGTTTCTCTTCAAGTGAGCACGTACATAATTCGGTGTAATCATTGGTAATTATGGAACTCTCTTCATCGTAGATAAATGTCATACGTACAATATACAGTTTGTGTGTCTCGTCATAATGGACGTCGTGAATACGAAAAAACGAGCCGATAGAGAATAATACTTCTTTTTCTTCCGGAAACTGACTATAGGAACATATCAATGCGAACGGTTTTCGCCGAACGATTCGAGAGTCTTTCAATTCGGCTTGTATTTCAAAAAGGACCGGAATTATTTGACTCGTAGCAAGGCCTGTGGCAAAGAGAATCGCAACGTCTTTCTCCATGCTAGTGGATAGATAACTGTTGACGGTCACTAATGAACCACTACGACGTTTCTCTTGGAGTCTAGCGAATTCCAAGGAGGACATTCGTTGTCCACGATACAATGTCATCGTCTTGCCGATGCCATGATGTGTACTGAACTTACTATAGGCTCTCTGTAATTGTTTTCGCATATCAATGAGAAAAAATCGAAAATCCAAGATGCCTAGAATATTTTTTTGACGTAAGGCTCTGTTCACTCGTTCGTACAGAAATTGCGAATGGGTATAAAACCGCAGCGCCTTTTTGGACGAATAACCCGTCTTTGGTGCCAGAAACTGGTCGATTTTATGCAGCGTTTGCTCATTACCTGCATAGAAACGTCGACACTGATTGACAAAATGTAGTTGATATCGTTTTCGCTTCTTGGCATTTTTTGATAAAGGCTAAAAGATGTAGAAGAGTCGGTTCGAAATCATTAGAATGAATTGATTTACTAAATCGAGAAGAAAATCAATGAATAAAGGGAACCACAACTCTGAATAATCAGCGATATTGTTCACAATATTTGTTGTCATGTCCATTCCATCTCCGGCAAGTGTTGAGCTCACTATGCGATATGCATTTGAAAACCAACTAATACTCCGAAACAATTGTTTGAGCAGATCAGTTTCATTCGAAAATATTCCTTTGACCTAGATTTTCGATTATAGACGAAACAATATTTATCAAACACATGTTTGAAGTCTGACCTTATCGTGATCCGCAGTATGGGCACTAAAAGAAACGTCTTTTATGAGTATGAAGATCGCATGTATAGCTCGAACATCATGGAGGCCTCGCTGAAGAATAGACTCGATATATTCATGTGTGACAATGAGAAACACCCATGCAGATTGGAATTGACCGTGCGTTCCACGAATATTTTTTTCACACTCATCAAGATTTTCGTACACTTTTGTGCAGTTGACAACAGTTTCGATCTGCTCGATTAATGTCTTAGCTTCCTCCGTACATCGATATTCGGACGACATCAAACCAATGACTTTGACATACTCCATTTTTTCCTTGCTTTTGAATTCATTAGCCATCGACGTTACATCATCACTAGGAGACTCGATACCGATGTGGTTTCCAGAAGTTCTGCTAAATCTGACTACCATCGACTAAAGTTCATAGAAATGAAAGAACTGCTTCCGGTACACGGCACCTTGTGAAAAGAAGAAGCAGTAAGACTCATTTGTTAGGGTTTTAAAAAAACGTTCGTTTCATGTATGTACATAACGAAGAGAAACAAGTAACATAGGTCTGATGTTTGCTGCTCTATCAGCCTAACAGGAAAACTCTTATTCTCACCCTCATATTTTCTGTGCTCCGAGAATTTTGCGAGCTGGGCGAAGAAAAATTACGAAACGCGCCCTAGGGAGTCAAAAACGGATACTCTCCATGCACTTCTGCTGTACATGTGAAAGGAAAAAGAAAATTTTCATTCTTGAAATCATGTCTAGTTGCTCACATATGGCTTTGTGGGTCTTCAGCTTGTTTGATTTTTTTTCATCAAACAACACGATAACCCATCGAGATAATTGTTAGGAAGAAAAAACACTACTTTAATGCTCCAAAAAGTTTTGGAGTAAGGCTGGAGTAGAGTGGAGTAAAGATGGAGTAGCGCTTTTTACTCCTTGAATAATTGGTATGTCTGATCTATTGTAGTGATTCAAATAATCGGAAATTCGGTGAAAATAAAAAATAGAGCTGTCCAAGTCATTTGTTAGGCAACTAGAAACTCGATGATTGTTCGATTGTTTCTTCTATGACGATCGCGAATGGGCGTACAGCTTTCCCAAAGCAAACTTTTCCGATGATAATTAAAGGGCCTTTCTCTATTTTGTGAATGTACACTTACGTATATTCATCTAGTGTGATTATATTTTTGATGGAAACATTAGAAAACAAAAGCTCAACATGATGAAGATACCAGCATTTCGCTTTTGTCCGGAAAGTATCAGATCACTAGTTAGGAGGTCAAACTTCTATTTCGATGTAAGTTTTTTTCTCGATTAATAAAAACAAGTTTTCAGGATAGTTCATGTCAAACATCGGTTCATGGCTTATGTCTTGCTAAGCTGTATGGACTCGATCGAAATAGTCTTTGTCTTCTTCGTCTGTCTTTGCTCGTGTAGGATTTGCATCGGTTAAATCAATCGTGCCATATCGAATATCTCGGGCAGTATTGTACCGATGCCAATCATCGTATTCATAATAGTAGACAATGTTCTCATTGACGACGGCAAACCCTTCAGGCCCATCTTTACTGATTGTCTTGTAGTACGTTGCACCAGGTACACCATTGCCCTTATAACCGAACTCTTTTCGCATATCTTCCCATGGTCGTTCAATCCCAAGCGTCGTGAGTGGCAAATATGTGACTCGACGATTGTACGTGAATTGACAAGTTTCCATTTCTAATCGAATGACTTTTCATAAAAGGTGAGTGGCTCACTTGGAAAATTCCCACTTCCAACTGTTCGAGTATGAATCCCTTGTTTTCTTTTGGCGTAAGAAAAACAATATTCAAGTTTCAACGTGCTCACAAGAGAAGAATCGAAAAATGCATTCGTTTCTTTTCATCATTTCTCTTCAATTAACCTTCGAAAAAGCGATCGACAAACTGGTCCACCGCTCGAACGTTGTTGCGATTGAAGTTGGGTGTGGGGTGAGAGGATGTGATGGTCTGATGACGCCGTGTAATCGTGTTCGAAAGTAGGCATGCAACAGTGACGGCGGCCACCTATCTCACCGGTTCAGCAGTCCACCGATTCACCGGCTCACGGAACCACCGGTTTACTAATCCACTTATGTCATCTTGTAACTAGCCCGATAATGTTTTGAAATCCTTCGTATGCACATTTCGAAATATTCTCGTGAGCTTATATCAAGAAAAAACAAACCTATTTTTTTATATGAACTCATAAATAAATTTGATTATGTTTGAAGGCAGTAAACTGTAAATATTAACTAACCAAGACCTCGAACACATCAATTAGTCGAGTGATTAAATCTTGAGTGACTAGGTGCCTTGGTTGATGTTCATTAAGATCAATAGTCATGACAAAGCCATATGCTACTTATTCCAACTGAAGATCACGTATATCAAACAAGTAGCGCTCGCCGTACCGACTCACTTAACCCTCGACTGTGGAAGATATTAATTTTTTCGTGTCCACAAGGTGGCACAAATTGATCTAGGGTCCTTCCATGGGTACTCAACCACAAAAACACAAAAGTCTTGAATTTTTTTCTTTCATACTTGGTTTTGTAGAGCTTGCCACGATGAACATTTTTGTAAAAAACGTTTTCCCTATACGTTAATTTTTACCTATTTTATAGTCAAAATACGGTAAAAATCGTGAAAAATCATTCGTCATTTTTTCAGCCCGGTTTTTCACTATTTTGGCTCTAGCATCGTCTAGAA
>CAJNOJ010000913.1:0-16182 GCA_905250025.1 Adineta ricciae | reverse complement strand
TTTCAACAAATGCTTATCGATCGATCATGAATTAGTCAACGGACATATTACAAAGCTGACTCGACACGTTACAGATCCGAAACAAGCAGATGAAATTAAGAATATCCTTCATCACCATGAGAAACTCTTCGACACAAGCAAACCTGCGATTGCTGTTAATGTCAAACCACATGAAATCAAGACACTTGATTATCCTCCACCGACATCGAGACCGTACTATTCAACGCCGCAAAAAGAAGAAGAAATGTACAACATCGTTCAAGATCTTCTGCAGCATGGTCTTATTCGCAAGTCATATTCTCCATTTGCAGCACCAGCATTACTGGTTGCTAAGCATGATGGATCATGGCGCATGGTGGTGGATTACAAGAAATTGAACAACATGACAATCAAAGACAACCATCCGTTACCGAACATGGAACAAACAATAAGACGATTAGGTGGTGGATACAAATTCTTCTCCAAATTAGATATGAAGAGTGGATTTTGGCAAATCCCAATCAAGGAAGAAGACAAGCACAAGACAGCATTTATCACAGCTGAAGGATTATACGAATGGAACGTATTAGCTCAAGGATTGAAGAACAGCCCACCGTCATATCAACGAGTGATGGCTGAAATATTGGCACCATGTCGACAGTTTGCATTGGTCTACATCGACGACATCGTGGTGTTTTCTCGTTCATTCGAAGAGCACGTGGAACACACCCAACAACTGTTATCCATTCTATCCAAGTACAACTTTCAACTCAATCCACCGAAATGCAAATTATTTCAACAGGAAATTGAATATTTATCTCACGTCATTTCCGAGAAGGGATTTCAACCGAATGATGAAAGAATGCGATCGATCAAGAATTTAAAGGAACCCTCTACCCTGTTAGAGGCGAACACGTTCCTGGGAGGTTTATCATGGTACAGGAAGTTTATTCCTAGATTTGCATCGATAACTGCACCGATACATAAAGTAACAAATTTGACCAAAGAGAATAAAAAGAATTTCAGATGGGAAGCTGCACAACACGAAGCATTCTTAAAATTAAAACAATATTTGGTGGCTTCTCCATTATTCCTTGTTTATCCAAACAATGATTATCCAGTTATTTTGACGACAGATGCATCGAAAATAAGTATTGGTGGAACGTTACAACAGAAAATTAACGGTGAGATGAATAATCTCTATTATCATTCTCAAGTGACGTCCTCCACTCAAAAGAGATATGATCCGATCGAATTAGAAGCGTTGGCCATCTGAGTGTGTTTTCAACGTATGAGACCTTATTTATTAGGAAGATCCATTATCATCTACACGGATCATTGTCCATTATGTAACATGATGAATTCGACAGTGAAGAATCGAAGAGTGGATCGAATATCGATCTTATTGCAGGAATTCAACATCGAAAAAGTTATCCACATCAAGGGTCAACACAATTGCTTAGCCGATTATTTGTCTCGACATCCAATTACAAGAGAAGAAGAATTATTTGATGAAGATTATGGAATTGCAAAGCAAGTGAAGTGGGAACCGACTGCTACAGTGCGTGTTTCTGATGGAACTCCTCCACTAGTGGGAGCTGTTCTGACGCGATCTAAAGCAAAGCAGTTACAAACAAAGCAAGACCAAGACGTGATGGAAATTACACCACCTGAACAAAAGAAAACAACGACACCGCCTGCGGAAGGACAAACCGATCCACAAGCACAATCTCCATCGAAAGATGATCACAATTACGAATTCGATATGGAGAAATTGAAGGTCGAACAAACGAACGATCCAACCATTGAGCAGAAGATTGCAGAGGCCAAGAAGAACCTAACTAAAAGTTCTTATGAATTCAAAGATGGTCTGTTATACAAATTATTATCGATGCGTCCTGACTCCAAGACGAAGAAGAAACTTATTTATGTACCATCATCAATGATCGATGGTCTACTCCAGATCTATCACAACCATCCACTTGCTGGACATTTTGGAGTTCAACGAACATATCTGAAGATCAAAAATAAGTTCTGGTGGCCGAATATGAAACAGTCGATCACACGATACATACAATCATGTTTACCATGTCAACAGCACAACGTTAGTCGATTGAAAAAGCCTGGTCATTTACAACCGATCACTCCTCCAGAAGGACCATTTCAATTAGTTGGTATGGACTACTGTGGTCCACTTAAATCAACACCTCGTGGAAATCAATATGTACTCTGCATTACAGATTACTTCACAAGATGGATAGTTGCTGTTGCTGTACCTGATTGCTCGGCACAAACAACTGCCGAAGCATTATTCAACGAATACATTTGCAGATACGGGGTACCGGCAGCGATATTATCCGATCAAGGCACACATTTCCACAATCAGTTGATGGAAGCAATGGCGAAATTAGTTGGATATAATCACACATATTCAACCACATATCATCCGCAGTCGAATGGCATGATTGAGAGGTTCAACGCGACATTTATTCCGCAAATTGCCAAACTACAGGATCGAGAAAACAACAATTGGGATGAGTTCTTGGCACCGGTGGTATTCGCATACAACACTGGAACCCACTCGACAACTGGATATTCACCATATCAGTTATTATTTGGCAGAGAACCAAGATTACCAACGGATCAACCTGCATCAGCATTCACATTTCGAAAGCCGAATGATTATTATGAACAATTGAGGAAAAATATGAAGTTAATGCATCGATACGCACATGAAAACATGACAAACAGACAAAATCAATATAAAAAACATTATGACAAGCATCGATCCGATCCTCGTTATTCAATCAATGATCGTGTTTTGATTCGGAAACATGGTTTGAAGAACAAGCTAGACCCGAAATATTCAGTCACTCCTCAAATTATCGTTCGTGAGGAACATCCTGTTTATATTGTGAAAGACGAAATAACTCAGGGTGAAGCGCGAGTACACATAAATGATATAAGACCCATTTATGTTCAAGNATTATTTGGCAGAGAACCAAGATTACCAACGGATCAACCTGCATCAGCATTCACATTTCGAAAGCCGAACGATTATTATGAACAATTGAGAAAAAATATGAAGTTAATGCATCGATACGCACATGAAAATATGACAAACAGACAGAATCAATATAAAAAACATTATGACAAACACCGATCCGATCCTCGTTATTCAATCAATGATCGTGTTTTGATTCGGAAACATGGTTTGAAGAACAAGCTAGATCCGAAATATTCAGTCACTCGTCAAGTTATCGTTCGTGAGGAACATCCTGTTTATATTGTGAAAGACGAAATAACTCTGAGTGAAACGCGAGTGCACATAAATGATATAAGACCCATTTATGTTTCAAAATCCAACTAAACAGTCAAAAAAAAAGAAAGAAGCAATAGCAACAAATTCATCAATATTTAGAGTATTCGTCTTATCAATATTTTTTCAAGAGAGTCTTTTTATCAACAACTCGATCAATATTTTTAATATTCATTGATAAATATTTCTTATTAGTTTTGGAAATGTCCTATGTGAACAATATTTATTTAGTTATGTTAGATGTATGCGCAACAGCTAAGATAACAGAATAATTATATTTGATGGTTTAGATTAATTGATCTTTTTAAATGTGCACGTTAAGATGATCAATATTTTATCGAATCTAAATGTGAGAATTGATAAGGATAAAATTTACAATGGATAGAAATAGGAAAATCAAATTGATTCAAGCAAAAGGAAATATCAATGGATGGATAAATTATCGAAGGGAACTCTTTTCTTATTGAAAAGATGTTTCTGATGGCGAAACGATCGAAATGACTATTCAATGTTCACCACATACGATGACATCTATCACATTATGCGAATTTTGTTTACAATCATGATGACCACTGGTCATTGATTGAAAATTTTGGCCAATCAAAGATCATCCATTGTGTATCATTCTTTATGACTGGGTGAATCAATAGAATGTTTGTTGAAGAGAATTTGTTGTTTATTAACTATGAACTGATTCTGACAGAATCGGTTATTTACCTTTATTTGGATAATTTTCGATTCGTTTATCTATTTGTATTTATGCCCATTAGCATGCACATCTGTTTGTTTAGATTATCTCAATTCCCTGCTTCATCATTCAAATCGTTTAGTTANTCATTCGAAGAGCATGTGGAACACATCCAACAACTGTTATCCATTCTATCGAAGTACAACTTCCAACTCAATCCACCGAAATGCAAGTTATTCCAACGGGAAATTGAATATTTATCTCACGTCATTTCCGAAAATGGATTTCAACCGAATGGTGAAAGAATACGATCAATCAAAAATTTAAGGGAACCCTCTACTCTGGTAGAGGCGAACAAGTTCCTGGGGGGTTTATCTTGGTACAGAAAATTTATTCCTGGATTCGCATCGATAGCTGCACCGATACACAAAATAACGAATTTAACCAAGGAAAACAAGAAGAATTTCAAATGGGAAGAGCCACAACATAAGGCATTCTTGAAATTGAAACAACATCTGGTGACTTCTCCATTATTTCTTGATTATCCAAATGATGCTTATCCAGTTATCTTAACGACAGACGCATCGAAAATAGGCATTGGTGGAACATTACAACAGAATATTAATGGTGAAATGAAGAATCTCTATTATCATTCTCAAGTGACGTCATCCACTCAAAAGAGATACGATCCGATTGAATTAGAAGCGTTGGCAATCTGGATGTGTTTTCAACGTATGAAGCCCTATTTATTAGGACGATCTATTATCATCTACACGGATCATTGTCCATTATGTAACATGATGAATTCGACAGTGAAAAATCGAAGAGTGGATCGAATATCGATCTTATTGCAGGAATTCAACATCGAAAAAGTTATCCACATCAAGGGTCAACACAATTGCTTAGCCGATTATTTGTCTCGACATCCAATTACAAGAGAAGAAGAATTATTTGATGAAGATTATGGGATTGCAAAGCAAGTGAAGTGGGAACCGACTGCTACAGTGCGTGTTTCTGATGGAA
Organism: Adineta ricciae; assembly: GCA_905250025.1. NCBI lineage: Eukaryota > Metazoa > Rotifera > Eurotatoria > Adinetida > Adinetidae > Adineta > Adineta ricciae. The sequence continues at coordinate 11,173 of CAJNOJ010000913.1, read as the reverse complement.
CTCCTCCACTAGTGGGAGCTGTTCTGACGCGATCTAAAGCAAAGCAGTTACAAGCAAAGCAAGACCAAGACGTGATGGAAACTACACCACCTGAACAAAAGAAAACAACGACACCGCCTGCGGAAGAAAAAACCGATCCACAAGCACAATCTCCATCGAAAGATGATCATAATTACGAATTCGATATGGAGAAATTGAAGGTCGAACAAACGAACGATTCAATCATTGAACAGAAGATCACAGAGGCCAAGAAGAATCCAACTAAATGTTCTTATGAATTCAAAGATGGCCTGTTATACAAATTAATGCCGATGCGTGCCAACTCCAAGACGAAGAAGAAACTTATTTATGTACCATCATCAATGATCGATGGCCTACTCCGGATTTATCACAATCATCCACTTGCTGGACATTTTGGAGTTCAACGAACATACCTGAAGATCAAGAGCAAGTACTGGTGGCCGGATATGCATCAGTCGATTACACGATACATACAATCATGTTTACCATGCCAACAGCACAACGTTAGTCGAGTGAAAAAGCCTGGTCATTTACAACCGATCACTCCCCCAGAAGGACCATTTCAATTAATTGGTATGGACTACTGCGGTCCACTTAAATCAACACCTCGTGGAAATCAATATGTACTCTGCATTACAGATTACTTCACAAGATGGATAGTCGCTGTTGCTGTACCTGATTGCTCGGCACAAACAACTGCCGAAGCACTATTCAATGAATACATTTGCAGATATGGGGTACCGGCAGCGATATTATCCGATCAAGGCACACATTTCCACAATCAGTTGATGGAAGCAATGGCGAAATTAGTGGGATACAATCACACATATTCAACCACTTATCATCCTCAATCGAACGGCATGATCGAAAGATTCAACGCGACATTTATCCCGCAAATCGCCAAACTTCAGGATCGAGAAAACAACAATTGGGATGAATTCTTGGCACCGGTGGTGTTCGCATACAACACTGGAACCCACTCGACAACTGGATACTCACCATATCAGTTATTATTTGGCAGAGAACCGAGATTACCAACGGATAAACCTGCATCAGCATTCACATTTCGGAAGCCGAACGATTATTATGAACAATTGAGGAAAAATATGAAGTTAATGCATCGATACGCACATGAAAACATGACAAACAGACAAAATCAATATAAAAAACATTATGACAAACACCGATCCGACCCTCGATATTCAATCAATGATCGTGTTTTGATTCGGAAACATGGTTTGAAGAACAAGCTAGATCCGAAATATTCAGTCACTCGTCAAGTTATCGTTCGTGAGGAACACCCTGTGTATATTGTGAAAGACGAAGTAACTCAGAGTGAAACGCGAGTGCACATAAATGATATAAGACCCATTTATGTTTCAAAATCCAAATAAACAATCAAAAAAAAAAAAAAAAAGAAGCAACAACAACAAATTCATCAATGTTTAGAGTATTTGTCTTATCAATATTTTTTCAAAAGAGTCTTTTATCAACAACTCGATCAATATTTTTAATATTCATTGATAAATATTTCTTATTGGTTTTGGAAATGTCCTAGGTGAACAATATTTATTTAGTTATGTTAGATGTATGCGCAACAGCTAAGATAACGGAATAATTATATTTGATGGTTTAGATTAGTTGATCTTCTTAAATGTGCACGTTGAGATGATCAATATTTTATCGAATCTAAATGTGAGAATCGATAAGGATAAAATTTACAATGGATAGAAATAGGAAAATCAAATTGATTCAAGCAAAGGAAATAACAATGGATGGATAAATTATCGAAGGGAATTCTTTTCTTATTGAAAAGATGTTTCTGATTGCGAAACAATCGAAATGACCATTCAATGCTCACCACATACGATGACATCTATCACATTATGTGAAATTTGTTTACAATTATGATGACCACTGGTCATTGATTGAAAATCTTGACCAATCACAGACCATCCATTGTGCATCATTCTTTATGACTGGGGAAATCAATAGAATGTTTACCGAAGAGAATTTGTTGTTCATTAACTATGAACTGATTCTGACAGAATCGGTTCTTTACCTTTATTTGGATAATTTTCGATTCGTTTATCTATTTGTATTTATGCCCATTAGCATGCACATCTGTTTGTTTAGATCATCTCAATTCCCTGCTTCATCATCCAAATCGTTCAGTTAACATTTGTTAATTTAGTGACATTTATTCAAGTGACGTTTATTCAAGTGACATTGTTACTGTGGTTAGTGTTTATTCATTGGATCAGAAATCTGCATTGGTATCTGTGGATTGACTCGTACTCGCTGGTGTACATACATCTGTTGGCTTATGTTGATCTGTTGGTATTTAACCGTCGTATTTATGTCATAATTAGCGCTTCATATATCGATTTCACTGTTGATTTATTTATACTCGACGATTGTGATTCGTTCAAGGTCTTAGTTGTTGATCCTGCTCGGGAAAATCATTGAATTAATCATTATGTCAAGAAAAGGTGATCAATTTTATTCACGCGATTTCAACGCACCATCACATAGACGACGTCGAGCTGATGCAGCAGAAGATGTTAACAGATATCCAGAATTTCATATACACTCGTCTAGATACGAATTAGTATTTATGAATGAGAACACGCCGATGGATTTGTTAAATCAAATATTACATCACGTTGATCTTTGCAAACAGTATTCGATAGATACTGAATCTGAATGCGACAATAATCAATTGTCACTGATACAAGTAAATTCAATCCCAGACACACCACCGTCACTCGTCATGTTATTTGAATTACAACACTTCCCCAGTCGACATGAGCGAAAGTATGGAATGCTCCTCGAAATTTTCCAATCGATATTTAGGTCTAATAATGAAATATTCTCCTGGGGCCAAATGTCAAAGGAGCTTGAGCCAGTAAGAACTTTACTTATTTGGCCGATTCGAGCAACACTCATCAACATTCAACCGCACTTTTCTACTTGGTATGAATGGGCTCGGACCCGATGTGGGGTCCTGAGCTCGTGGGAGAAAGATGGACAATCACAACGTCAACATCAACCCTGCAAATGTCATCGGGCATCAGTATACAAAAATACTGAATTATGGTCTTTACAAAACGCGTTCAAGTTTGGGTGTGAATTACATATCAGCAAATCATGTACGATGAGTCACTGGTCTCAACCACTATCGTCCAGCAACTCAACATTATCATACCACAAACGGAAAGAAATGATCAGTTATGCGGTGCATGATGTTATTGCCGTGACTTACTTGATTCGACCGATCAGTGAACATTGGACATTCGACCAAATTAAACACCGAAATATGGATGAACTGTTTAAGGCATTCGAATTGATCCAATTACCGTTAACACCAATGCCACGGAACAAAAAGAAAAAAGCTAAAAACATTAACGTGCACAAAATTGCCAAGATATTACAATGTAATCAATCAGACATTGAATCAATATCTGATGAAGAAATTTATTTGCACCAGTTAATTCCACCAGCATCTGATGGTGTCATTCCACCAACATTCGATGATGTCATTCCACCAGCATTCGATGATGTTATTCCACCAGCATTCGAGGGTGTTATTCCACCAGAGTCCGTTGATGGAGAGATATCGCTACAAGGAACACCACCCGTCCGTTACGATCGAGAATCGATCGAAAATATTCGACCATATCTTGCAACAGTTGAAAGTGAAAAGGCACGGACAACTGTGGGAAAAGATTGTCGGGTGGTTAGAGTGGATCGAGTTCAAGAGAATATAACATCGAATAGAACGAATCGATCAAAGCATCAGCAAAGAAGTCACGAGGCAAGACACCGAAAGAACCAGAAACACAACAAACAACGCCGCAAATACCGATATCGATATTCAATCACTAGGAGAAGATACAAGCGATTTACGTTACGCTTGATCCGCCGCATCCTTCGTCTATACCAAGTCAAATTCGTACACGTGAAAGAACTTAGTGATGATCGAATACTTATTGGCTTGAAGAACATAGAAGAGCAGCATGAAGCGGAACGTGTATTAAGCATGGACATCTTCAATCATCGAGGATATTATCATTATCGACGAAAATTCAGTCATTAACACTCAGATTTTTACTTTTCTCTTTCTCTCTCGTTCATTATTTGTTGTCTTTCTTTTTCTCTCTCTTCATCTAGTGGTGATATTATGACAAGTTCAGATATTTTTTCGTTATATTCTAGTTTTTTGTTAATTTGTTTTTTTTTCCTCAAGGGGAAGGGTGTTATGATACGAGGTATCATGACATCTATTTTCCTGACTATTTCTTTCTCATTTCTTTGTTGCCGGTTCTATATATGTTGTGAAATAAATCGAACTAGTCAGTTATGCTTCGATAGTAACATCGAACACGCGTCTCTTTCTTTTCACTCTCGAACATCGAGCATAACAAACCATATATCACGATCGAAAATGCAATTGACGTCTGTGGTTGAAGAGTTGTTATAACTAATATGTACGTTGTATTAGCTTGAAGCTTAGCTGTGAATTCATTGCGAGCCCTACCCCAACATTCATGGTACCTGATTGAAATCATTTTGTTTTTACGTAGATACAACGGATCGAATTGATTTTCATACATAGATGTCCCAGTTGTGTTATATGGGTTAATTAATAAAGTATAATATCCGTTTTTAGATACCGTCATTTGAATAGTTTCATAATAATATTGCGAGTTGGTGCAATCTTTAGCATATGTTTGACTGTTTATTGTTAAGTTTGAAGAGTAATTCAGATGAATAACAGGTGAAGGATCTATTCAAAAGAATAGCCAATTCGAGGTTGTAAAAGTGATAATCTTATATCTTTATACTATTGATTCGGAATATTATATAAATTGTACTTACCAACGCGTTCTAAACTAACAGCACTTCTACCAGATACCTGTACTATGAAATCCGTTGTGACATTGCTATTACATGTTGTTACAACCAATACATACTGGATATTAAGGATAAGTCGAACAGTAATTATATCACCATTACCTGAGCAAGATTTATCTTCTTCTGAAATTAAATTTCCAAATGGAATACTAGGATAAAAATCATGTTCATATATATCACTGGATATAGTTGGTAGATCTTTGACTTCATCTCCACGGGATAAAAAGGTGTAGAAACCATTTTCAGTCACGTTCACCTGTATTGCTTCATAATTTACTTTGTTAATACGCTCACAAGGGCCACGAAAATATGTTCGATGATTTTGTGTCAATGCAGATCTGTATGTTGATTGGATAACTGGTTCAATATCTATTCAACACAAAAATAAATTTAAACTGAAGAAATAGAAATAATCCTTTAGTTTCATTTCTATCTAATTATCATAAGTTTTGTTTTATGTCAATATATAAATATATACAAATATTCTAAATCTGAAAACAATTTTATCTTATTTTTATTCAAAATTCAATTATCATATGTGATGATATTGACGATAGAGAGCAGCATGAGATAAATTGTATTAATTCAATATTTCTTGTAAGTGGTAGACTGAGATAACGAATAGACAGTTTTTTGTTTTCGTTGATGACTTCAAAACGAATTGTTGATTTCTTGTTTTTTGCGTTTTCGACGTTTCGACTTTCAACTAATCAGTGGATTTTGTGTGATACTTGTTTGATTTTAATGATTAATTTGAGGACCAGGAATTAAATTTTGTGGGAGACCTTCGGGAAAAATGTACATTGGACTGGAATGTATTGTGCGGTTCAATTGTGGCTGATATGCTTGTATAACGAGAGATTCTTTGGTAAGTAGCTTATGGTGATATCCGTCCTGCCATACTAGTTTGAAATGTTCCCAATCGATTGTGTGGTTTGTGTCGATCACATGACGAGATATGGCGCTTCCGGAGTTACTGAACGAGGAAGTTGTTATGGAGTGATTGTTTGCTGTAGTTCTTCTTGATTTACGAACGGTTGGTTCGGTTCGATTCTCTGATGTAGGATATGGTGTTGCCCTTTGACGCATTGTTTTATGAAGATGTTGTCCCATTTTGCGTATCTGTGTGTTTTGAATTTGATTTTTGGTGTTTTCTTCATTTAGGTTATTATTTGTTTCATCGAGTGAAATTATGTTTGATTGAAATAGGGATTTTGGTGCACCATGTTCCCAAAGTCTGCGGATAATTTGTCGTTCGGTTTCACCGACGTAGAAATCATCGCAATGAGCACATTTAACAGAGTACACTACGTTTGACTGTAGGTGTTTTGGTACTGGATCTTTCGTGTTAAAATGAATGTGGACTGGTGGTGGTGGTTTAGCGTAAAAGCGAACATCAAGATCAGGACGAAGTTTTTGAGATATTCGTGCTAATTGTTTGGTAAACGGTTTTGTAGTTGCGCCAGTGTATGGTACTTCTATATACATCTTTGTCTTTTCCTCTTCCATATTGACGCTGGTATTGGTTATAGATGGGTTGAGAAATTTAGTTAAACTGGTGCCTATTCGAGTGTCGATAAATGATTTAGAGTAACCATTGTGGAAGCCAATTTGGCGAATGTTTTCGAATTCAATGGCCAAAGATTCGTATGTTGAGCAAATATTTAAAGTTCTATGGATCATGCCGACTATGCTCGCCTTTTTATATGCTGTAGGAACAAATGAATTCCTTTTTGTCAGAAGTCCGGAGAATGACTCTTTTCGATAAACAGCGGTTTGAAAACTTTTAGTTGAGGACGACCGAGTAATCCATACATCAAGGAAAGGAATGGAATAGTTTTGTTCTGATTGATGTGCGAATTTGATTGATGAATGAAAATTATTTAAAATGTTAAGTATATCTTCTACTTCTGTTGTAGGTTCAATCAGTACAAACGTATCGTCGACATATCGATACCACTCACAGACACCAATTTCTTTCAAGCGATCCATCAACTTATCCTCCAGATGTGACATGAAAATATCGGCGATAATTGGAGCCAAAGGNTTTTTTTTGAATACTTGACACATACTGCATTCGATAGAGAATTTCACGGGCTATCCGATTCACTAGTCGGATTTCGTCGAGCTATTCTCGTTGTCGAAAAAAACTCAAAATTAAAGTGCCTTAAACTTTCTTCCCCTACTATATGTTGTTACATTCAATAAACACAGTTAGTTATGCTTCGATAGTAACATCGAACACACGTCTCTTTCTTTCCATAATCGAACATAACATGTTCGAACAGATGTTTTGCTTTTATTTTACATTAACTCACATGCTCCTTTTTTTACAAAAACGACGTGAGCGATGAATTCTTATTTAAGTTCGAACTCGTATCGGACAGTTCATGCTATATTGTCGTGTCGATTCAATTTATGTTTGATGGTTACTTTTGCAGAGTATATTATAAGTTCTACGACAGCATCCGTAATTTTTCTTAGGTTCCTTAGTGTGTAAACGCTGGTGTTGGATACGTCGTAAGGTATCGAAGTCGAGATGAAATTCGTCATCTAAATTTGGTTGATATTCGGAGTCGTTTAAAGCGATTCGAATCTGATCTCGACATTGCATCAACTTTTCTTGTATAAATGAGCTGCTCAGTTGATATTGTCGACGTTCTTCATCTAAGTGTTCATGTAACGATCGGAGTTGTTTTTCATAGTGGGTAATAAGTATTGCACGTCTGGTTTTCGACGATCTGTTCTTTTCTTCTCCTAAACAGTACCTAGTCCACTCCAGGCGACTTATTAGTGGTATAAAAATTATATGCATTGTGAGAAACATCTGGTCGCTCCATCTATCAAGTAATTCCCTCGATAAATTCTGCTCAGTTTGATTTTTCGAAAGATCTGTCGAATGGTCACTCGATGAGTTTTGCGACATCGACTGTTCAATTCGCTGAGTATCATTTTGAGATTTTGCAGATATTGGTCTTTCATCAATTGGTGTCCCGTCGACAGATGAGCCGTGAGATGAAGAGGAGGGGTTTACTGGGAAGATTCTATTATCATGATTAAACCATTGGCGGAGCTTTACACAGAATATGATGCATCCAACAATGGCCAGGATCAATAATACTGCCATGAAGAGAATACCATAGCCGCATATAAGAAGAAAGACGTTATATTCAAATCCGTCCTTGGGATTTTTCTTGTGTACCCAATCTATAATACAAAGAACGAAACAGGCAACACCTGTTTGGCAAAGTAGTAGAACAAGAATGAAGTACAGAATTATTTGCCAGCAAATATAAGCACTGCTAGAATTCTCCAGACGATCGATTCTATACTGCACTGATCGAATGATACTCATCTCTTCTTGATGTCGACCTCGTTTATAAAGAATTCTGAGAATACTACACGCCAAGAAACTTTTGGAACATATATCACCATAAATCAAAACCGGTATCTTCCATAAATCGAAGGCTGTGATGACTTTGCTACATTTTGACTGATTTATGCTGATAGTGGAAGAAAAGTCCGTTCCCAATTCTAGCGAGACGAAGAGTAAAATCATTACGAGAATATCAAAGTAACGATTTTCACGAAACGCCGATTCGGTAGGCATTGTGAAACTCAAAAGTCCAAACACATTATAAATTATATATGACCACATAGAGTAGATTGTTGCTCGATACCATGGCTGAAGCAAATAATGATCTGATTTAAAAACGTGTTTTTTAAAATAATCCATCATAATTAACATGTCAGGTGTTTTGACATTGTTGTTGTCTTTATCAGAGGCAGTCATGGCTTCCGACATATCAAAATTTGCAGTATAGCATAAGAATTCACAAAGATCACTTTTGAACTTTTCTTGTAAAGAATCCGGCATATCATTGAAGTAAGTCTTTTGCGGGCGTCTTTTGCGTACATGATGAATTAGTAATAAAACAATCAAGTACATGATAATTTGAACACTTAATAGAGAAGTACTTATGATGAGAACAGCCACTGAGCGCTGCAAAAGGAAACGGTAGGCGAGAAATTCTCCTATTTCAACCGAGATAAGAAGAAGTATTTCTAGACGTGCACATCTCAACGTACTTAAAAGTTTGGAGCAAAGACCAATGCCTATTAGAGTAACAAAGAAAAGTACTTCATCGTCATTAACACCTAGGAGATAAATGAGCAATTGTTCTAACAAATTTAATAGATCAATAATGATGCGCAGAATATCGATAAGACTATGCCACTTCATTCTCAATCGGCAGAATAATATTGGTGCCAAACGCGTCATTGGAATTGATACGTTGCTTTCCTTGCTTGTATTATATATGCTAAGTTTTGGCGAATTATTTCTTAATCCGATCTGCCAATAAATGGGGAGGATATAGATGTTCTAATCTGAAACGAAATTTCAAAAGAAAGCGACCTCTTTCTCCTCCACGTAAGTCACTATAGAAACATTTGATAATGTAACAAATATGAGTAATAAAGATAAAAATAATGTTATACAAGTACTTGAACAAAAATATTCAATTTTCATGTATTCATCAGAATAGAATACGACATACTAACTGTTCGGTATCATTAAACTAACTCTGGGCATCTAAAATATCATATCCATTCGATAATCATCGGAAACCTTACTTCAATATACTGCCCAGTAATTTTTTTTAAATTATAAAAGAATTCGCATCTAAAATGAAGGTAGTGGAAAAAACCGAAAGTGTTCAAGTGAAACGAAGATATGTAAAGAATAGAAACTGATGGAAAAGTAACAAGCATGCAGTCAACACTCACGAATAATCATTGCTTAGTGTGAGTAATGTCATTCAAGATAAGGACTTTTTATATTGTATGCATGGGACGAATGAAACAATAAAAATCCGAAAAGAAGAAGATGTAGTCAAAACAGCAAAAAAGAACAACTATATATCATGTGAAGAATTCAGACATCTGTATGCATTAATAAATTGAACAAGGTCAGAAAAAAAAACTCAAACTGCAGCTCCCTCAACTGAAAAGAGTGTGCAATCAGGCTTACCAAATGAAAATTTTAGAAATCAGGGATTTTTGAAAAAGAATCAGGAGGTTATCAGGAGAAATGTTCTGCCAAATCAGTAGAAAAATCAGGAAGTTTCTTTTTTATATTCAAGCGTGTTTATGCAATTTTTACGATACAGCTTACACTCTGAAGACTCGCTCAAGTTTTTCTAACAGAATCCATGTTCTACACTGTAAAAACGCGAAGAATTATCAAGAGTAAAGTTGGTTTTGATATTCTAACAAACGAAAAGATAGTTTATGAGTTTGCAATGTATGACAAACTCTTTTGTAGCCGTATTTAACGAGACCATAAACCTTTTTTTTCGTTTCTGTGACACTTCACTTCATAAATGCGAAAAAAAGAGTTTATCATATGTTGCAAATTCGTATACCTTTATTTTCTCCAATGTAACCTGTTACTGAGCTTTTTATCCATTTAGTTTGCAAAAAGTTGACCTCATATTCGAGCTCAACGACCCCAACTATTCGTTGTTGAACCCCTACCAAAAATTGTTGTTCTTTATAGAAGGAAATATGTTTCTTCGTCCCAAACAATAGGAGCCTTTTTTAAAAACTATTGTCTAATTCAGATTTTTTATTCTTGATTCTATTTTAGTCGAGTATTAGGTTAAACAATCTCATTTGTTTTTACATATCTTCCGATCAATCAGTGTAATGCAACTAGACAAAGAAGTAAATAGTTTATTCTTTCAACACTCTTTTATATGAAAATCAGAATAATATTTAACTTTCGGCTTAGTATACGTCTATAAGTTTACAATCGTGCCCCCCCTTTCATCACAAAGTAATCATAAAAGAATTTCATATAACTAAAAAAAACTAAAAGAAATGATTATTGCATAAAATTTATTTCTATATTTATTTTATAGACAATTATTAGCAAATGAACATTAACTTCTCGATTAATATAAAACAAAAACATAAGGCAGAAAGTATGCAATTAAGTAATTACTAATAAATTCGTGAGTTCTTTATGATGAGACTATATTTCTCTAACTATTAGATTTCTCTGAGTACAGTCGACTTTGTAAAACATAAACATAAAACTCCGTACAAATAAAATGAATGTTCATTTATTTCGGAATTCTAGTTCAGCTAAATCGGGTTTCGTCTTGTTTCTGCTATTGTTATCAGAAAACAATATGTGGCTAAAAGCTGATTTACAAAAAACATTCCACAC